>JAVSCE010006017.1:0-79342 GCA_032199065.1 Smutsia gigantea | reverse complement strand
TGAGATGCCATAGAGTCACTACTTGTCCTCTCTGGGTTGTACAGCCCTCCCAGTGCCCACCTAACATTACATCTGCTAATTGTAATGTTCCTTCTTCCCCCTTGCCTCTCCCTTCCCACCCATCCTCCCCCTCCCGGGTAAATGATTTTCCACTTTGGTTTTTCTAAACATACAGCCACCTTATTACCAGAAACACCTTTCAAAAAATATTTATATGAAAGTCTTAGTTACTCCAGTTTATCACAGGCCAGTTTTTCTAAAATCCTAAACGATTTCATTTGCTTTTTAAATGCTTGTCATATGATCGAATTTTCCCCTAAATCAAGACACGGTATTAGATTGAGTGAGTATTATATTCCAGGTGCTATTCTGGATCCTTTCATGTTTTATCTCATTTAAATTTCCAACAGCCTTATCAGAGATGAACTGTTACTCTTTCCATTATATTTGTTTGTAACAGTTTTTAATCAGAGATTTATCAACTTGATCAAGTGTGTATTATCTATTTGTTTTAAACATCTTAATCCTAAATGTCTGTAAAGAGTATCACAATAAAAGTGAAATTCAACAGAGTTTAAGGGAATCTGTGCACAAGATCTTTTCAATGAAAAGATTTTAGGTAAAACTAAACTAAGTCAAACTGAAACTAATAAAAAATTTTAGAAAGTATATAGAAAACTATTAAATGTTTCCATGGAAAACAATTTCAGTGAATTTTCTAAATTGTTTTTATTGAGATAGAATTGACATAGTGTATAAGACTAAGGGGATGTTCCTATACAAGGCCACTCTTTTAGAACTGGGAGAGATAGTTTCTTTGACTAATTTATAAAAAAAAAACAAAAATCAAACAAAATGAGGAGACAGAGGAATATGCCCCAAACAAAACAAAAGTACAAAACATCAGAAAAAGGACTAAATGAAATGGCATGAAGCAAACTACCTGAAAAAGAATTCAAAGTAATGGTAATAAACTGATAAGGGTGAATAAACTCAGTGAGAACTTCAACAAAAAGATAGAAAATATAAAAAAGAACCAAGCAGAGTTTAAATATGCAATAACTTAAATGAAACACATGCTAGAAAGGAATCAACAGCAGGTAAGACTATGCAAAACAATGGATCAGCAATTTAAAAGGCATGGTAATGGAAAACACACAAGCTGAATAGCAAAAGGAAAACAATATTTAAAATGAGGATAGGTTAAGGAACCTCTGGGACAACATTAAGTACACTAATATTCACATTACAGTGGTTCCAGAAGGAGAAGAGAAACTGGTGGAAACACATTTAAAGAAATAACAGCTGAAATTGTTACTAGTCTAGGGAAGGAAAGAGGTATCTGGGTCCAGAAAGCACAGAGAACTTCAAATAAGATGAACCCAACGAGGTCAACACTAAACACATAATAATGAAAACGTCAAACATTAAAGATAAAAAGAATCTTAAAAGCAAGAGAAAATCAACAAATTATGTAAAAGGGAAACCCCAGAATTCTATCAGCTGATTTTTCAGCAGAAATTTTAGAGGCCAGAAGGAGTAGGATGATATATTCAAAATGCTGAAAGGAAAAATCCTACAAACAAGAATACTTTATATGGAAATGCAGATTATTTTTCAATTTTTTAATTCAGAATTGACAGAGAGGTAGAGACTTTTTCAGACAAACAAAAGCTAAAGGACTTCATCAAAACTACAATGACACTACAATAAATAGTAAAGTGACTTCTCTAAGCAGAAAAGGACATAAGTAGAACAAAACTACAAATAGAAAAATTTTACTAGTAAAAGCAAATATATAGTAAAAATATTAGATAAACCACTTAAAAGATAGTATAAAGTTTAAAATTCAAAAGTATTGAAGGCAAATATATCCAAAAAATTAGCTAAAGGATTTACAAAATTGAAAGATGTCAAATATGACATCATATACATAAATACAAAACACAGTGCTTTTCAAATGTGTTCCAACTTAAGCAAGCACCAACACAAACTGTTATATACTTACAATGTTATACATGGACCTCACAGTAAACACAAATCAAAAACCTATAATAAATACACAAAACATAAAGAGAAAGAAATACAAGCAAAATACTAAAAAAAGTCATCAATCACCAGAGAAGATAGTAAAAGAAGGGGAAAGGAACAGAAAAGAATTACAAAAACAACAAGAAAATAATTAACAAAATTGCAATGAGTACGTATCTATCAATAATTATTCTTAATATAAAGGGTCTAAATGTTCCAATCAAAAGACTGGGGTGACTGAATTAATGAGAAAACAAGACTTATCTTTATGTTGCCAAGAAAGAAGAAAAATCCCAAATGAATAATCTAATCTTGCATTTAAAATAAATATAAAAAGAGGAACAAGCAAATCCCAAAGTTAGTAGAAGGAAAGAAATAATAAAGATCAGAGTGGAAATAAATGAAATATAGACGTAAAAAAAAGAAAGAAAAAATTAGTTAAACTCAGCAATACATCTTTGAAAAAATAAACAAAATCGAAAAACTTTTAGCCAGCCTCATCAAGAAAAAGAGCTCAAAAAATAAAACCAGAAATTAAAGATATGTTACAACCAACAGTGCAAAAATATAAAGGATTATAAAATATTGCTCTGAAAATTTTTATGCCATCAAGTTGGATAACCTAGAAGAAATGGATAAATTCCTGAAAACATTCAACACTCCCAGACTGAACCAGGAAGATACAAAAATCTGTACAGACCTGTTACCAGGGACGAAATTGAAACAGTAATCAAAACTGCCTACAAACAAAATTGAGGACGAGTTGGATTCACAGGTGAATTCCACCAAAATTTAATGAACAGTTAGCACCTTTCTCAAACTACTCAAAGAGGAAGGAATGTTTCCAAACGCATTCTATAGGAGCAGCATTACCCTGATACCAAAACCAGACAAAGACACTACAAAAGGAGAAAATAAAATTACAGACCATATCCCTGATGACCCAGAGATGCAAAAAAATCCCCCCCAAAATATTAGCAAACTAAATTCAAAAATACATTAAAAAGATCATTCACCATGACCAAGTAGAATTTATTCCAGAGATCCAAGGATGGTTCAATAGCCAGAAATCACTGTTAATAAAATGATAACAATATGGTCATCTCAATAAATACAAAAGAACACTGACAAAATTAAATATCCATTCATGATAAAAATTCTTGACAAAGTGGGTATAGAGGGAACATATTTCAACATAACAAAGGCCATATATTACAAACCCATAACTAGCATCATACTCAGTGGTGCAAATCTGAAAGCACTTCCTCTAAGATTAGGAACAAGACAAGAATATTCTCTCACCACTTTTATTGGGCATAGACCTGGAAGTCGTACCCACAGCAATCAGAAAAGGAAAAAAAAGGTAACCAAATTGTTAAGGAATAAGTATAATTGTCACCATTGGCAGATGGAATAATACTATATATATAAAATCCTAAAGACTCCACCAAAAATCTGCTAAAACTAATAAATCAGGTCAGTAAAGTTGCACAATACAGAATCAACCGAAAAATCTGTTGCATTTCTATATAGAAATAAACAAGCATAAAGAGAAATTAGAAAACTACCTGAATTTACAATTGCATCAGAAAGAATAAAATATGTAAGAATAAATTTAACCAAGGAAGCCAAAGACCCATACTTTGAAAACTATAAGACACTTCTGAAAGAAACTTAAGACAACACAAATAAATGGAAAGATATAACCTGCTCATGGATTGGAAGAATTAATATTGTTAAAGGGTGCACACTATCCAAAACAGTCTACAGATTCAATGCCATTCCTATCAATATACCAATGGCATTTTTCACAGAACTAGAACAAGTAATCCTAAAATTTGCATGAAACCACAATAGACACTGAATAGCCAAAGCTATTCTGAAAAAGAATTGCAAAGCTGGAGGTATCATGCCTTCTGATTTCAAACTATACTACAAAGCTATTAGTAATCAAAACAGTATGATACTGGCACAAAAACAGACACATGAATAAATAGAACAGAATAGAGAGTCCAGAACTAAACTCCTGCATGTACAGTCAACTAATATTTGAATAGGAAGGCAAGACAACTCAATGGAAAAAGTCTCTTCAACAAATGGTGTTGGATAATCACAAGCATAATAATGGAACTGGACAGCTATCTTCCACAACTCACAAAAATTTACTATAAGTTAAAGATTTCAAAAATAACAACTGAAATCATATGTTTTTCTTCTAAAATATAGAGAGCAAGCTTCTTGCCATTGGTGTTGGCAATTATTATTTTTTTTGGATGTGGCATAAGCAACAAACACATAAACGAACAAAAATAAAGCTGAAAAGTGTCTACACAGCAAAAGAAACAATCAATAAAATGGAAAGGCAATATAGACAATGGGAGAAAATATAAACAAACCATACATCAGAAAATACTTGCAAACCATATATCAGATAAGGGCTTGATATCCAATATATGTAAAAACTCATACAACTCAATAACAAAATAAGGACTAACCCAATTTTAAAAATGGACAGTGGAATTGAATACATGTTTTTAGGAAGACATCCAGTAACTAACAGATCGATGAAAACAGCTCAACATCACTAATCATCAAGGTTTTACAATGAAATCAAGGAATGCAATGAAAACAAAAAGAGATAACAAAAATAAGTTAGATACTTTAGGTATCTAACAGGGCACTTCTGTTAGAAGGCCAAATTTGAGAAGAAAAGAGAAAACAAATATTGGTGAATATGTGGAGAAAGAGAATGCTTATATACTATTGCTGGGAAAGTAATTGTTTTGGCCACTCTTAGAAACACTAGGGAGCTTCCTTAAAAATTTGCAAACAGAACTACCATATGATCTAGCAAATTCACATCTCAGTATATAATAATTGGAAATAAAAATGGGATGTCTAAAACATCTGCACCCCCATGTTTATTGCAGCATTATTCACAATTGCCAAGATTTGGAAACAACCTAAGTGTCCATCAGTGGATGAATGAATTAAGAAGACATGGTAAATACATACAATGGATTATTATTTAGCATTGGGGGTGCAGGACATGCTGCCACTCTCGACATCATGGATGGAACTTGATAGCATTGTGCTAAGTGAGATAAACCAGACAAGAGAAAGACAAATACTGTAGGATATCACTAGTATGTGGAATATCAAAAATTCTAACTCATAGAAACAGAGAGTAGAACGATGCTTCCAGGGGCAGGGAAATTGGAGAGATATTGTTAAAGTGTACAAATTTAAAACTAGAAGATAAGTAAATCTGGAAATCTAATGTGCACCATTGTGATACTAATGGACAACACTGTATTACAAACCTAACAGAGGTCTGTCTCCTAGGGAAGGCCTTGGCCTTACAAAAAGACTTCCCACATGTTATTATACATTTTGAAAGAGAAATGCTTCAAAGGGAATGCTTATGTCTCCACAGGGGACAAACAGCATTTATTCATACTGTATTCTCTCCTTGGCTTGGGGAAAGCCCTCACATACTTTCCCAGACGTGCAATAATTCCCCGTCTCTCAATCCTGTTCGTGTGGAATCTCATGGAAGATTTGGAAAAGCCCTCAAATACCTCTTCACTTACAGTCCTTTGACTGAAATAATTCATGTCACTCATCAACATTGAGGTCGAAAACAACATTAAGAACCCAAATGAATCTCCAAGAAAAATATGTAAATGTGATGACATCCATTTCATATCAGCTTGTTCATGTCTAAGTAATCTCAAAAATCAATTGTTATTATTGCTACACATTTTCACCAGCCCATAACCACCAAAAATTGTATGACCTCCTTCAGATTACCAAAAACTGGCGAGGGTTGAGAACCCTGCATATCCCACTGCTTATTTTCTATCCTTTCTCTTGAGGCTTCCTGGAAAATATCAGCATCAAACTACAAGGAACCATTCTACTCCATCCGTTATATCACCTCACTCAACCATAAATCTCTAGAACATAAAATGTTAAACAGAAAATAGGAAAGGATGTATTCCAGTTTTTCATATTTGTTCTTATTCTTGCAATATTGAATATTGAGTAACTTTATTGTAACAATGCATTCTCACAATAAACATGAACAGATGCTTGAAATATCAGAAACATTTTGATAGTGTGAACCATTGACTATATGTCCACCAAGGTAAATTTTCCAGATTTATGGGACAGAAAAAGAGGGGTTTGAGTCCCACAATATCAGAAATTGCTATTGGTTTGTGACATAGATTTTGAATATCAACTCTCATCAGAAATCATTAGAGTCATAACTAAATGGCATTGAAAGGATGACAGGCTTCATTCTTTCTCCTTGTGATTCAGATAACACCCTCTTTCCATAGACTACAGCTGGTGGAGAAACAGGATGTGACCAAAACCTTATTTGGTAATTAGCACTGAACAAGGTCTTAGACAAACATTAGCTCTCTGAGACCACTCTTTCCAGGAGGCATAACCTGGCTAATTGTATAGCCTTGTTTCTATCCAAAGGCACATCCCCTCCCACAGTTCATTCTCATTCTGGTCAGAAACACAGAACATGGATCACCATCATGTCTGGATTATGCTGCATCAGAACATTTAGGAGACAGGGTTTTTATACTCCTGGGGCCTCTGCCAGGTATCTCTCTTTTAGGACACTGAACAGGGTTTGATTTCAGAAGAAGAAAGAAGCAACAAGGTTCTGAATCTTAATGTTTTGCAAACATTTGTGGGTAGATTAAATGATGAGGCCACGTTTCATGTAGGGTGTGAGTAGTGAAGTTTCAAGACTTAAAAATATTGTGCTGTGCGGCTTTGAATAGGCTGTTGGTCCTTTTTGCCATAGAACCTGTCAAATCAGCCTTCTTTGCCCAAAGGTAGTATGAATTTTGCTATAGTCTATTCATGGCCTCAGTATTGTGGGTTAAGGGGATTCTGAAAGGACAAATCTGTGAGAAATCTTGGAATATGTGAAGTCAGCAATACTTTCCTTTCTTTTGCAACCTCGTCAATGCATCTTTAATTTCCCTGTTTCTCAGACTGTAGATCAAAGGATTCAACATGGGAATCACCATTGCATAGAAGACTGATGCAAATCTGTCAAAATTAGAAGACCTGCCAGAGCTGGAACTCAAATAGACAAACATGCCAGAAGTATAGAAGAGGGAAACTGCTGTCAGGTGAGAAGCACAGGTGTTGAAAGCCTTGGACCTGCCTTTAGCTGTAGTGATCTTCAAAATGGAGATAACAATGTAGCCATAGGATATCATGACAACAAGGGCATTTATTATCCCAAAGATCATTGCTAGTATAGCAAGTAAAAGTTGAGCCAAGAAAGTATCAGTGCAGGACAGGACTAACAGTTGGGGCATGTCACAGAAGAAGTGGTGGATGACATTAGGTCCACAGAAGTGAAGTTGCAGAATGGCACACACTTGGAATACAGAAGCAGATATTCCAGCCATATAGGATCCTAGCACCATCCCAACACAGACGGTGGGTGACATGATTGATGAATAGAGAAGTGGATTACAAATGGCAGCATAGCGGTCATAGGCCATGGCTGTCATGAGACAAGACTCACTCAATCCCATGGTTGAACAGAGGAAGTACTGAACAGCACAATCCACTAGGGTGATAGTATGCTGTTCCTGGAAGAAGTCGGAGAGCATCTTTGGGGCTGTGGAGGTCACATAGCAGATGTCTATGAAAGACAGGTTACTGAGGAAGAAGTACATGGGTGTGTGGAGGTGGGAGTCCATCCTTATTAAGATGATGAGGCTCAGGTTCCAAGTCACAGCTGTAACATAGATCACCAGGAACACAACAAAGAACACTGCTTTGATTCTGGGAAAATCTGAGAACCCCAAGAGAATGAAGTGGGTGATCTCTGTAATATTTCCTCTCCTAATCATAGCCTCGGTGCTCCTGAGATCAGAAAAGAGACAAGAGAAGGCACTTCTGATTCAAGTGAAATGTGACAGCATTACAATTCTCCTATGTGCCAGCTTTCCCCTCTAGTGAGCAGTGGGAAAGGAAATGCTTCACTGTCCTGGTGGAAACACTGCAACTTATCATCTTGAATTGTCAAGGAGTACCTACTGAGTGCCTCAGGTTCTCAATTAATGCATGATTTCCCATGAGATTTGAAAGAGATATTTAAAAATTTGACTAAGAACATATAAAAACAATAGAAAACTGTGATTATCATACATAAAGTAGAGATCATTGATTGAAATATAAGTTTTTAAAAACCTCTATTTATTATATAACTGCTGCTTACTGATAATAAAAGTGTATGTGGCATCGATCCAGGTTAAAATTGAAATAGTCTTTCTGGCCCAACATTGCCATCCTGATTGTCTTGTCTGAGGGTTTCAGCCCAAGGCAAGTTCACTCTTGATTTGGTAAGACCGAAAAATGACAATGGAGCATTCTGGGGATGAAAAGATTTATACCCAACTTTATTCCACGGTGGTGGGTCAACTGCTACAATCCCATCCACCTCAGCACATCTGCATGCAGCAAGCTGGTTTGCTTGTGAGTCTCTCCACCCCAGAAGCCAATAGGCATCATTACCTCTAGGCAAACATAGATTCAGACTTCAGATAGAAGCATGTCAAGTCACCTGGGGCCATGAAGATACAAGCCAGTAAATGATTTCATATCAGGCTTGCTTGACTTTGAGTCTCCTTGGTTCAGTTGACAACCAACATCGCACTATAATGGGCCTTGAGGCAGAGAGAGAGTCCAAATGAGCAATTTCAATTCTCAAGTCACTCATTGGTTTATTTCATATTTTCTGTTGATACAGTCAGCTAGTTAGAACTTACCGATAGATTCATAACAGATATAAACTGTTGGTTAAGCTCCATAACTTATGTGACCTTCCTTGAGATGAAAGAGTAAACCACTGAGAATAGCCAAAAACCTTCGACAAAGATTAATAATGAAAAGGACTTGAAATGAATAAATAAGCAAAACCCAACCAGGAATAGACCATAAAGACACTGAACAACCTGGTGGTTACCATAAGGGGTGGGAGTGGAGGATTGGGTTAAATAGGTGATGGGATAAAGAGGTCCAAACTTCCAATTATAGAATTTATAATTCATGAGATTAAAAGTACAGCATAGGGAATAGAGTCAATAACTGTATGGTGACAGATGGTAACTACATTTATTACGGTAAGAATTTCATAATGCATAAAATTGAATCACTATGCTGCACACCTGAAACTAATATACTGTATGTCAAGTATGCTATACTTTTTTTAAAAATGAAAAAGATTTAAATATAAAAAACTGAAGAAGTAAATAAAAAGCCTTGTACTTTCAGATATTAAAAAGTTTAATAAACATGAATAATTCATGATTCTTGTAGAAATAGAAGAGCGTCATAAGAACATACAGAAATTGTGGGAAAATGGAAATATTAATAAAAATTGAATATTTGATAAAATTAGAACTTCCTTTAAAGTTAGTATTTCAATTGATAGAGAAGGATAGACACTTGGTATGCCTTTACATAATCTTGGGATGGGAATGTTCTATCTGAAATACAACACCAAAACAGAAAACATAGAAGAAAATAATATTTAACAATTTAAAATATGGTTACGAAGAAAAGCCCACTAAAGTAAAATACTCTTGGAACACAGTTGTTGAATTGGGAAAAACAGTCACAAAACATATAAAAGACCATGTAGTAATGCCTTTAATATAAAAAGCATAAATCAATAAAGGATACACATTGCCATACACTGCTGATGATTGCACAAAATGGTTCCTCCTTACTAGAAGAAAAAAGGTGCTTTATATAATCTCTCTCTCACACACACACACAAACACCCATGAACTAATTACAAATACCAAAATAATGAGTGGTATGATGTTGATTTTCTTTATGCTTGTATTTTCAATTTTCTACAACTCCTATATTGATAATTAGAAAATCTATTAAGATACATAAATCCATAATCCTTAATAGCGCAGAGAGACAGAGGGCGAGTGAGAGGGAAAATGATAGAGAAAGAATGAGAGGAAGGACTTTCAGACTTTCCTGACTTTTATTTCCTGGCATAGGACTCTTAGCAAGTTATTACCCTCCGTGTGCTACAGTTGCCTCATCTATAAATTGGGCTATAGTGTTTACCACCTCATAGAGTTGCTGCAGGGATTGAACAGCATAAAGGGCTTAAAACAGTAAGAGTTAAATAAATGTTAGCAATTGTCACTCCCACTGTCTTTCCTTTCTGTGAAAGAAAAATAAGGCATAGGTAACACTGAAGCATCAGGACCTCTTCATATAATTCTTACTGAAACAGATGGTCTCTAACCCAAGATCAAGAATATTGTTAATAAATGATCCTCTTTATTTCTATTTTATATTGCTCCATTATCTCCCACTCAGGTGGATCATCACCTCGTGATGCCACCTTTTATGTTCCACCAGCACCAAATGCAGCTGAAATGATAATACTGATGATGTACAGTGCATGGCCTAGTGGAGCTGGTTTATTTAATAAGAATCTGGTATACTAACATGCTAACAATTGCATTTAACAGTAAATACATATTGACTATACTAATAAATGGTTCATTGAAGCTGTTTTGGATGTGGAAGTAAAAATATCCTGCTTCGATTCATCTCAATTTTGTTTATATGAACTAGGAAATCTTTCTGTTACTCTTTGAATAGAGTACTGCTCAAATGTGACTTCTCAAATGTTTTATCCAAGAGGAGTTACATTCAATGAAAATGTTTTGAAAATATGGACTGCCACACACATTATATCCGAAAATACTAACAAAATAGATCAAATCTGTGAAAATAATTTAAGCTTTGATCAAGCAGTGGCACTAAAAATCTTCACTTCCCAGATTACATTCTGGGAACAGAGGCAGCCATAACTAAATGCATTCTGTCTAACCCATCGTGCCCAAAAATAGTGAGGATTGGTGAGTTGTTTTACTTACTCATGATAAAATTGACCCAGAAAACATATGTTCTTAAAATAAGGTAAGCTAGGGAAAAAAGGGAAACATTCAAAATATAACCACTCTCTTTGAATCCTTTTTACCATGTGTTCAATAATTCACTGGAGTAGAAAAGATGACTGATGTAAATATGCTGGAGATTTTAATATGCGGATATAAAACAAAACTATACAAAACTCTTCCATTCTTATCTACTAAGGACATAGTAAGTTTGCAAGGTTGTGCAGAGTATAAGTTGTGTTAAGAAATACCAAATGTTGCTGAATGAAGGAAATAGAAGTCGAAGAAGGTAAAAAAGTGCAACACCACCTGCGCTCAGATGTGACATATCTGAGATTGTGTCACCCAGCTACTGCCTCCATATTATGCCAAGTTTTTCAAAGATGACAATAGAGAACTATTTCAAAGGAATGAAATTATACATGAGTACTCTGTCATATGATTATGTAGTGACTAACCTGTCTTTCCCTACTCAGAAATTATGAATCACAACTATAAATTTAAATGGAAATAAAGTTAATTGTAATTATTATAAAAACAGAATAATCCTCCAGGGAAAAATCATGTTTAAAGGGTCTTTGGGATCATTAAAGTTGGGAAACAGACAAGAATGTTTGAGTTTAGGATATTTCCCAATAATTCGGTAAATTATTATTTTTTATTAGGTCCTCATTTACTAACTTCTAAAATGCCCTGTCCTTTAGAGACACTGTCTATTAGTTTCTAGATGATCTTTTCATCCCCACATAAAGGAAAAAAACAGAAGGCAACAGAGATCAAGATCACATCCTTAAGAAATTGAAGAACTGGAGCTCAACAACACCTGCCTCTCACCACAGAGTCATACATGAAATGTTAAGTAAGAGGTCAGTATTTTCACTGAAAGACAGACAACTTGGAGAAGGAGAAAACCCAATGAAGAGCCCCAAATGGAGAATGTGGAGGTGAGAGGGAGGGGAGACTGATGAAAGGGAGACACTGAGGACCACAAACCTTGTCCGCACAGGTCCTACTGGGAGAATCCCACGGCTACTGAGACAGCACGGAATCCACTGATACCTCTAATCACACCCTCTCACCTTGACCCAGATACCCCAGGAACACAGAGTTCTCAGCAAAGGTTGAAACTGCTTATTTCTTTCCCAAAAGGGTTTTCTCAGTGATCTCTATAAAACTCCAAGATAGGAGCTTTAGTCTATAAAAAAACTGTCTGCTACCCGCAAGAGAGATGACCACAACTGGGGGTCCTCGTAAATGTGTTGTTAAGGGCAGAGGTGCAAGGAGAAAAGACACTTAGAGGCAGAAAGTCCCCAGGTGCTTGCTCTCTGGAGACATGCTTGTCACGGAGGTATTGTCCCAGCTAATCTCATGCCCCTCTTTGCACGTCCCTTCTGATACCATCTCCCATTTCCCCATAGTCCTATCATGATCTCATGATGGTAGCTTCTGTTTTAATGAATGTGGGGTCAGTAGCCTTGCGAGGTACCTAGGGATGATCTAGTCTGATAACTTAAAATTTCCAGATGAGGAATCTGAAGCAAGAGAAAATAAAATATTTCACGAACATGACACGGCTAGCTGGTAAACACCTTCAGAACAGTAAAATAGATCTGTGGATACCTTACTGTTTATAAAGAACTCCCATTGCACAAACATACACACACACACACAAGCACAGTTTTTCAAATACATGATCTTAATCAATCATCACAGCAAACCTGTAGGGCAGACATGGCATTATTTCCTATGCATAAGTGAAAAAATTGAGGCAATAAGGAGTACAATAATATTAATTAATGACAGAATCATGACTTTTGATGGTTCCAACATGATTACTGGTATCAGCCAAGGTGGGTTGAATTCTGGCTTTCCACTTGATGGTTTGTGACTTTGAGCAAATTAACCTCTCCAGGCCTCAGTAATGGCACCTATAAAGTAGAGCTTATACTAGTAGCTACTTCATTAAGTAGCACTTCAAAGAGATAAGCAAATCAGATAATGATTACACAGAACTTATTGGAGTGTGTCATACACAGCATGTCTTCCATTAATATTGATATAAATTTGGTGTTCTGAATTGGAATCCTTTCCAACATATTATGCTGCATTGCTAAGCCTTCAGTTAAAGTATCTACTTAATATCACTACCACAAATATTGTTTTTAATTTTTAAATGGACCTCATTTAAATGAGGTCAGAAGGGACAAACGTTCTGTTATAAATAAGTCATGGGGTGCAATGTACTGTATCTGATCACAGCATATGACCTTTCAATGTATTATTGAATTCAGTTTGCCAATATTTATATGAGGAGTTTTGCATCTATGTTCACTGGGATATTGAACTTTTCTTTCTTTTCTATTAGTGTCCATGTCCATTTTAGGTATCATTTAAATGCTGCCCTCATAAAATGGGTTTAGAAGTGTTACTTCCTCTTCTACTTTTAGAAAGAGTTTGAGAAGCATTCTCATTAATTCTTCTTTAAATGTATGGTAGCATTTAACCAGTGAAGCCATTTAATTCTAGACACTTTTTGGCTTCTAGGAAGTCTTTGATTACTGACTCAGTCTCCTTACTAACTGATCTGTTGATATTTATTTCCTCATGATTCAGTCTTGGCGAATTGTATGTTTTTACCATTTGTCCATGTCTTCCGGATGGACCTGTTCGTCGGTTTGTAATTGTTCATTGAAGTCTCTTTTCATGCTTTGTATTTCTGTGGTATCAGTTGTAATGTCTCCCCTTTCATTTATACTTTTATGTATTACAGTCCTCTCCTTTTTTCCTGATGAGTATAGCTAAGTGTTTCTCTGGTTTGTTTATCAGTTTAAAAGCCAAGTGCTTAGTTTCATTAATCTTTTCTACTTTCCTTTAGTTTGATTATATGTATATCCATGCTGATCTTTGTTATTTCCTTTCTTCTACTACCTAGTTCTAGTTCCATACATTATAATCTTAGGTTGTTTTAATGACCTTTCTTCTTAATGCAGGTATTCATTCTTAACCAACTTCCCACTAGAACTGCTTTGCTGCATCCCATAAACTTTGGTATGTTGTATTTCCAGTTCATTCAACTAGGATATTACTTTGTATGTCTTTTGATTACTTCTCTGACATCCTTGTGTTCAATAGCATATTGTTTAATCTCTTCATATCATGAATCTTCCAGCTTTCTTCTACTTGAATTCTACTTTCTTACTATTGTGGTTGGAAAGGATGCTTGATATGATTTTAATCTTCTTAAATATATGAAGACATATTTTGTGGCCTAACATATGATCTATCCTGGAGAAATTTCCAAATGTATGCTAGAACAATGTATATGCTGCTTCCTTTAAATGAAATGTTAGTAAATATCTGTTTAGTCCATCTGTCCTAACGTGTGGTTTAATTCCAGTGTTTCATTGTTGACATTCCATCTGGATGATCTATCCATTGTTGAAAGTGCGGTAATGAAGCTCTCTGTACTATTGTATTGCTCTCTAGCTCTCCCTTCATCTCTGTTAATATTTGTCTTCTAGATATAGGTGCTCCTCTATAGGGTACATAAATACTTACAAATGCTATTTCCTCCTACTGGATTGACCACTTTATCATTATATAATAACCTTCTTTGTCTCTTCTCAGTCTCTGCCTAAAAGTCTATTTATTCTGATGTAAGTATACCTATCTCTCCTTATTTTGGTCTCCATTTACATTCAGTTCTTTCTCATCCCTTCACCTTCTCTCTATGTGTGCCTCCAAAGCTGTGCTGAGTGTTTGGTGAGCAGCACAGAGTTGGGCTTTGTTTTTTCATATATTCAGACACTCAGTGTGTTTCACTGGGGAAAGTCCTGTTACATTTAAAGTCTTACTGGGAGGTGTGCACTTACTTTTGTCACTTTTTTCATTGTTTTCTGGCTGTTTTGTAATCCTTTGGCTCCTTTCTTCTCTTGTTGCTCTCTTCCCTAGTGATTTAATGATTTTCTCTACTGGTATGCTTAAATACTTTTCTCTTTGTGTATTTACTAGAGGTTTTGGTTCTTTGATATCATGAGGCTTATATAAAACATCTATTATAGTTATAACAGTCAATTAGAAGCTGAAAACAACTTAAGTTCTAACACATACTAAAACTACATCATTAGCCTTCTGACTCCATATTTCATGTTTTTGATGCAACAACCTACATTTTTTATCTTCTGTATCCACTAACAAATGTTTGTGCTTACAGTTATATTTCTACGTTTGTCTTTCACTCTTCATACTAGATTTATAAGTGACATACCACTACAATGACATTAGTGTATCTGAACTTAACCAGTTTTACCTTCCCAGTGAGTTACATTTTCATATGGTGCCTATTACTGATTGGAAAGTTTTTATTTCTATGTGAAGAAGTCCATTTAGAATCTTTTGCAAAACCAATCTATTGGTAATGAAATCTTTAGGGTTCCTTGTCTGGAAAACTCTTCATCTCTCCTTCAACTACGAAGGACAGCTTATCCAGGTAGACTGTTCTCGGATGGCAGATATTTATCACTACATTGAATATATTGTGCAACCTTCTTAGGCCTGCAAAACTTCTGCTGGAAAATCTGCTGATAGTCTTCCACAGGTTCTCTTGTACATAACAACTTGTTTCTCTCTTTCTGTTTTAAGATTCCTTGTTTTTATAATTTATTCATAATACATTGTGGTATGGTTCTTTTTGGATTTATATTATTTGGAGTACTCTGAGATTCCAAGGTCTGGATGTCTGCTTTTTCCCCAGGTTGGGGATATTTTCAACCATTGCTTATTGAAATAAGTGTTCATCTATTTCACTTTCTCTTCACCTTCTGAGACTTCTAGAATGCAAATAATAACGTGTTTGATAGTGTCCCATAAGTCCCTTAAGCTATCTTCACTTTTTCATTCTTTATTCTTTTTGCTCTTCTAAAAGGATGAATTGCATTGACCTATCCTCAATTTCACTGATTATTTTTCTATTTCATCCAATGTGCTGGTGAATCTCTTTTGAATTTTTCAGTTTACTTTATTCTGCATCTATGCGATTCTATTTTATACTTTCTTGTATTTTGTAACGCTTGGTTGAAATTCTCACTTTTTTCATGTGTTATTTGCCTAACCTTGTCCTCATAAGTGAACTATTTATCAGGTAAGTCACTTATCCCTATTTCAGTAAGGTCTATTTGTAGAGTTTTATCTTCTTTTTCTTTTTTTTTTTTTTTTTGGTTTGGTACATATGGCTCTGTTTCTTCATTTTTCTTGATTCTCTGTGTTGGTTTCTGTGCATAAATAAAACAGCCACCTCTTGTAGTCCACAAAGGGTATCTTGTGTAGATGAAAGTTATCGTCCATCCAGGCCCTACTAATAGTTATCTCTCAGTCCTTTGTGGTTTTCCAGCAGCCTTTGGTCTTCTTAGTAGCTCCTTGTAGTTTTTGGCATAACAAGAACTGTCAATGACCTGAAATGGAGGATCTTCTTCAACAGCTAGATGCAGGGTGACTGGAACCAGACAGTCGGGAAGCATTCTTTTTTATTTTGGTATTACTAATGTACAATTACACGAGCAACATTATGCTTACTAGACTCACCCAATTACCAAGTCCCCACCCCATACCCTATTACAGTCACTGTCCATCAGGCTAGTAAGATGCCATAGAATTACTACTTGTCTTCTCTGTGATATACTGCCTTCCCTGTGCCCAGCCCCCACACATTATGTGTGCTAATCATAATGACCCTTTTACCCCCTTATAAGTCCCATCCTACCCTTCCTCCCTGATTCCTTTCCCTTTGGTAACTGTACATTTTGGTTCTGTGAGTCGGCTTCTGTTTTTTCCTTCAGTTTTTTCTTTGTTCTTATACTCCACAGATGAGTGAAATCATTTGATACTTATTTTTCTCCACCTGGCTTACTTCACTGAGTGTAATTCCCTCTAGCTCCATCCATATTGTTGAAAATGGTAGGATTTGTTCTCTTCTTATGGCTGAATAATATTGCATTGTGTATATGTACCACATCTTCTCTATCCACTCATCTACTGATGGACACTTAGGTTTTTCCATTTCTTGGCTATTGTACATAGTGCTCCAAGAAATATAGGGGTGCATATGCCTTTTTCAAACTGGGCTGCTGTATTCTTAGGGTAAATGCCAAGGAGTGGAATTCCTGGGTCAAATGGTATTTCTATTTTTATTTTTTTGAGGAACCTCCATACTGCTTTCCACAGTGGTTGAACTAATTTACATTTCTAGCAGCAGTCTAGTAGGGTTCTCCTTTCTCCACATCCTGGTCAACATTCGTTGTTGTTTGTCTTTTGGATGGTTGCTATCCTAACTGGTGTGAGGTGATATCTCATTGTGGTTTTAATTTGCATTTCTCTGATTAACGATGTGGAGCATCTTTTCATGTGCCTGTTGGCCATCTGAATTTCTTCTTTGGAGAAGTATCTCTTCAGCTACTCTGCCCATTTTTAATTGGATTATTTGCTTTTTGTTTGTTGAGGTGTGTGAGCTCTTTATATAATTTGGATGTCAACTCCTTATTGGATATGTCCTTTATGAATATATTCTCCCATACAGTAGAATGTCATTCTGTTCTACTGATGGTGTCTTTTGCTGTACAGAAGATTTTTAGTTTGATATGGTCCCATTTGTTCATTTTTGCTTTTATTTCCCTTGCCAGGGGAGATATGTTCATGAAGAAGTTGCTCATGTTTATATCCAAGAGATTTTTGCCCATGTTTTTTCTAAGAGTTTTATACTTTCAACACTTACATTAAGCTCTTTGATCCATTTTGAGTTTACTTTTGTGTATGGGGTTAGAGAGTAATCCAGTTTCATTCTCTTACATTTAGCTGTCCAGCTTTGCTAACACCTGCTGTTGAAGAGGCTGTCATTTCTCCATGGTATATCCATGGCTCCTTTATCGTATATTATTGACCATATATGCTTGGGTTCATATCTGAGCTCTCTAGTCTGTTTCACTGGTCTATGGGTCTGTTCTTGTGTCAATACCAAATTGTCTTGATTACTGTGGCTTTGTAGTAGAGCTCGAAGTCAGGGAGCATAATTCCCCCTTTATTCATCCTTCTCAGGATAGCTTTGATTATTTGGAGTCTTTTGTGGTTCTATATGAATTTTAGAATGATTTTCTCTAGTTCATTGAAGAATGCTGTTGGTATTTTCATAGGGATATTTTGACAATATTAATTCTTTCTATCCATGAGCACAGGATGTTTTTCCATTTATTGGTTTCTTTAGTTTCTCTGGCATGTCTTGTAGATTTCAGAGTATAAGTCTTTCACTTCCTTGGTTAGGTTTATTCCTAGGTATTTTATTCTTTTTGATGCAGCTGTGAAGGGATTTTCCTCATTTATCTTTCTGACAGTTCATCATTAGTGTATAGGAATGCAACAGATTTCTGTGTATTGATTTTGTATCCCACAACTTTGCTGAATTCAGATATTAGATCAAGTAGTTTGGGCGTGGATTCTTTAGGACTTTTTATGTACAATATGTCATTTGCAAGCAGGGACAGTTTGACTTCTTCCTTGCAATCTGGATGCCTTTTATTTCTTTGTGTTGTCTGACTGCCGTGGCTAGGACTTCCAGAACTATATGGAATAAAAGTGGGGAGAGTGGGCATCCTTGTCTTGTTCCCATCTTAAAGGAAAAGCTTTCAACTTCATACTGTTAAGTATAATGTTGGCTGTGGATTTCTTATATATGGCCTTTATTATGTTAAGGTGCTTGCCCTCTGTACCCATTTTGTTGAGAGTTTTTATCATGAATAGATGTTCAATTTTGTCGAATTCTTTTTTAGCCTCTGTGGAGATGATCATGTGGTTTTTATCCTTCTTTTCGTTGATGTGGTGGATGCTGTTGATGGATTTTCGAAGATTGTACCATCCTTGCATCCCTGGAATAAATCCTACTTGATCATGGTGTATGATCCTTTTGATGTGTTTTTGAATTTGGTTTAATAATATTTTAATGAGTATTTTTCCATTTATGTTCATCAGGCATATTGGTCTGTAGTGTTCTTTTTTTGTGGTGTCTTTGCCTGGTTTTGTTATTAGAGTGATGCTGGCCTCATAGAATGAGTTTGGATGTTCTCCCTTTTCTTCTACTCCTTGGAAAACTTTAAGGAGTATGGGTATTAGGTATTCACTAAATGTTCGATAAAATTCAGCAGTGAAACCATCTGGTTCAGGTGATTTGTTCTTAGGTAGATTTTTGATTACCAATTCAATTTCTTTGCTGGTAATTGGTCTATTCAGATTTTTCTGTTTCTTCCTGGGCCAGCCTTGGATGGTCGTATTTTTCTAGAAAGTTGTCATTTCTTCTAGGTTATCCAGTTGCTACCATGTAATTTTTCATAGTATTCTCTCATAATTCTTTGTATTTCTATGGTGTCTGTACTGATTTTTCCTTTCTCATTTATGATTCTGTTTATGTGTGTAGATTCTCTTTTGTTCTTGATAATTCTGTCTAGGGATTTATCTGTTTTGTT
Organism: Smutsia gigantea; assembly: GCA_032199065.1. Classification (NCBI taxonomy): domain Eukaryota; kingdom Metazoa; phylum Chordata; class Mammalia; order Pholidota; family Manidae; genus Smutsia; species Smutsia gigantea. The sequence continues at coordinate 59,823 of JAVSCE010006017.1, read as the reverse complement.
TATTTTCTTGAAGAACCAGCTTCTGCTTTCATTGATTCTTTTTATTGTTTTATTCTTCTCGATTTTATTTATTTTTGCTTTATCTTTTTTATGTCCCTCCTTCTACTGACTTTAGGCCTCATTTATACTTCTTTTTCTAGTTTCATTAATTATGAGTTTAGACTGCTCATTTGGGATTGTTCTTCTTTCCTGAGGTAGGCCTGTATTGCAATATATTTCCCGCTTAGCACGGCCTTCGCTGTATACCACAGATTTTGCGGTGATGAATTATTGTTTTCATTTTTCTCCATATATTGCTTGATCTCTGTTTTTATTTGGTCATTGATCTATTGATTACTTAGGAGCATGTTATTAAACCTCCATGTGTTTGTGGGCTTTTTTGTTTTCTTTGAGTAATTTATTTCTTGTTTCATACCTTTGTGATCTGAGAAGATGGTTGGTACAATTTCAGTCTTTTTTAACTTACTGAGGTTCTTTTTGTGGCCTAGTATATAATCTATTCTTGGAAATGTTCCATGTGCCCTTGAGAAGAATGTGTATCCGGTTGCTTTTGGGTGGCGTGTTCTGTAGATGTCCATTAGGTCCATCAGTTCTAATACATTGTTGAGTTCCTCTGTCTCTTTACTGATTTCTGTCTGGTTGATCTGTCCTTTGAAGTGAATGGTGTGTTGAAGTCACCTAAAATGAATGCACTGCATTCTATTTCCCCCTTTAATCCTGTTAGTATTTGTTTCACATATGTAGGTGATCCTGTGTTGGGTTCATAAATATTTATAATAGTTACATCCTCTTGTTGGACAGACCCTTTTATCATTATGTAATGTCCCTTTTTGTCTCTTGGGACTTTCTTTTTTTGAACTCTATTTTGTCTGAAAGAAATACCGCAACTCCTGCTTCTTTATCCCTATTATTTTCATGAAATATCTTTTTCCATCCCTTTACTTTCAGTCTGTATACGTCTTTGGGATTGAAGTGAGTCCCTTATAGGCAGCATATAGATGGGTCTTGTTTTTCTTATCCATTAAGTGACTCTATGTCTTTTAATTGGTGCATTCAGACCATTTACATTTAGGGTGATTATGAATAGGTATGTACTTATTGCCATTGCAGGCTTTACATTCGTGGTTACTATAGGTTCAGCGGTAATTCCCTTACTATCTAACACTCTAGCTTAACTCACTCTGTATGCTATTACAAACACAACCTAAAGGTTCTTTTTTCTCCTCCTTTTTTTTCCTCCTCCATTCTTTCTATGTTATGAATCATATTCTGTACTCTTTGTGTAGCCCTTGGGTGACATCTATTTAGACTTAGGAATACTTCTATATCGGAGTTCCTCCTAAATGCACTGTAGAGGTGGTTTCTGGGAGCTAAATTCTCTCAGCTTTTGCTTATCTGAAAATTGTTTAATCCCTCATTCAAATTTAAATGATAACCTTGCTGGGTAGAGTATTCTTGGTTCAAGGCCTTCTGCTTCATTGCATTAAATATATCATGCCACTCCCTTCTGGCCTCTAAGGTTTCTGTTGAGAAGTCTGATGATAGCCTGATGGGGTTTCCTTTGCAGGTGATCTTTTTTCTCTCTCTTGCTGCTTTTAAAAATCTGTCCTTATCCTTGATCTTTGTCATTTTAATTATTATATGTCTTGACATTGTATTCCTTGGGGCCATTGTGTTCGGAGATCTGTGTACCTCCATGGCTCGATAGACTATCTCCTTCCACAGATTGGGGAAGTTTTCAGCAATTACATCCTCAATGACACTTTCTATCTCCTTTTCTCTCTCTTCTTCTTCTGGTACCCCTTTAATACGAATATTGTTCCATTTGAATTGGTCACACATTTCTCTCAGTATTCTTTCATTCTTAGAGATTCTTTTTTCTCTCTGTGCCTCAGCTTCTTTGTATTACTCTTCTCTAATTTCTATTCCATTTGCAGTCTCTTCTACTACATCTAATCTGCTTTTAAATCCCTCCACTGTATGTTTCATTTCAGTTATGGAATTTCTTAATGATTAAATCTCTGTCTTAAATTCGGTCCTGAGTTCTTGAATATTTTTCTGTACCTCCACAATCATGTTTATGATTTTTATTTGAACCCTCTTTCAGGAAGATTGGTGAGTTCAGTTTAATTTGGTTCTTTATATGGGGTCTGTGAGTTTATGGTCTGAACCAGGTTCTTTTGACATTTCATATTTTATGTGGTTCCCTGTAGTTCCCAGAAGCTCCAGTCTATGGAGCTGCTCAGCCCCTAGAGTGAGGTTGGGGGTCGTTGAAGCACTGAATTGGTGCTTGGGGTGAGGAAAGATCTGTTTCCTGATTCCCATCTGCTGTGCCTGTCTCCAGTATCACAGCGAGTGGGCCGAGCACACAGGTGTAAGCCTCTGTGCTCAGGCATCTCTAACTGTTGTAGGCAGGCCTCCCTCTGGCTGGCCTGATGCCACTGCAGTGACTGCTGGTTTGCGACCCAGTGCTTTCAGGCCACTAGGAAGGCTCGGCAGGCTGCGTATCACAGGGACGGGCCTCGGAGCTGACTAGATAGCTAGGGGGGTGGAGGGCTTAAAGGTCCTCAAAGTTCCCAATCTGCTGGGCAGAACGAAACGAGATAACCTTGTCCCCCATCCCTTCCCCCCTGTAGCAAGCTCCGTGCAAACCCCACCCCTTCAGCAGCCCTCCCACTGCTAGGAAGCCTCCCAGACTGCCTGCCTTTCCTCTGACACAGAGCAGCTAGATGTTGATACTGTCCTCCACAAATGGCCAGAATGTCAGGCTCTCAGGCACTCTGCCTGTCCCAGCTCTCCAACCTTCAGAGCACCACCCATTGCAGCTTTCTGTTCGCAAAGCAGATGTCCAGGGCTAGGTGTTCAGCAGTCCCTGGATTCCACCCCCTCCCCTGCTCCGTTACTCTTCCTCCTGCCAGTGAGCTGGGGTGGGGAAGGGCCTGGGTCCCACCAGATCAAGGCTCCGGTACGTTACCCTGTTTCGTGAGGTCTGCCGTGCTCATGAGGTATGTATGCAGTCGGCTTCAGTCTTCTTTCCTGTTGCCGTTTTATTGTTAGTTGTATTAATCAACTATATTTTCATACTGTTTGTGGTTTGGGGAGAGTTCTCAGTCTCACCTCTCATGCCGCCATCTTGAATCCCTCAGGAAGCATTTTGAAAGTACATAGATTTCTTCTGGAGAAATACTAGACTTGGGTGTTTTTTTCTATGCCATCTGCATTAGTCTCTGGGGATGATAATCAGTTAAGAACTGTTTCTTTGTGGGTTTCAGTCCACTGGGACTCATGTGCAAGCACCAGTGACCAACAGTGCCAGGCTGACGTGGGATGTACCTTCTGAGCAGCAATCACAAAACCTGGGGTACCAGCTGCATGCACAACATCCTTCCCAGGAGAGACTGGTGACCTGGAGTGGGAAAATGTGGGAAGGCAATAATGGTACTTGCAGACCTCCCTGGTCTACAGCGAGGATTGCATTCTGTCTGTAGGTGTGTGTCAAATTAGAAGCCTGACATATGGGCTGCAGCTTTTACAATATGCGAATAGATCGTTTTCATTGAGATGCTGGGAATTGGATGTTTCTGAATGCTACCCCTGTGCTAAGACATGGGAGGAAACTTCTGAAAAGTGCCTCTATGCTCTAATCTGTGAGTCTTCTGGATTTAAGTGCAGTTGGATTTCAGAACTACATGTTTTGGGGCTTCATCCCTCAGATTCTTGGAAGTTGGGACACTGGCTATTGGGTCCAACATCCTCACTATTCAAAGAGAAGCTGGGAGAACTCAAAACTACACACCAATGGTTCTGATGATACAGATGCAAAATTTCTCAACAAAATATTAATAAATGTAATTCAACAATACTTCAAAAAGGTCATACACCATAATCTAGATGAATTTATCTCTGAGACGCAAGGATGGTTCAACATATAAAAATGAATAACTTTGATACACTGTGTTAATAGAATGAAAGATAAATATCATACGATCATCTGAAAAGAGGTTGAAAAAGCATGAACAGAATACAGCCCTTTCATTATTAAATCCATCAACAAATTGGATTTAAAAGTAACATACCTAAACATATTAAAGGACATATACAACAAACTCACAGCTAATATCATAGTAAAAAAAGAAAGATAGAAATAATTTCCTCTAAAATTAAGAACAAAACAACTATGCCTATGGTCACCACTCATTTTCAACTAGAAGCCCTAGCTAAAACAGTTGGGGGAAAAAAAGGAATGAAGGTCCTATCTAGAACAGTCTGGAAAAATAAACGAATGATGACATCTCAATCGCAAAAAAGAAGGAAATGTAATTATTGAACATGACATATTTTTACATATAAAAAAATCCTTGAGATTCAACCAAAAATCTGTTGGAGTTAATCAACAAATTCAGTAAGGTGTAAGATATAAAATCACCATATGAAAACCAGCTGCATTTCTATACATTAACAATAAAACATCTTGGAAAGAAATAAAGAATATTATCCCATTCACAATAACAGTACAAACAGTAAAATACTCAGTAGTAAACCAAAGACGTGAAAGCTCTGTACTATGGAAAACACAATACATTACTGAAAGAAATTAAATACAGTAATGGAATGACATCCCATGTTCCTGGAACATAATTAATAGTCTTGAAATGTCCAAATTAACCATATGCATCTCTATATTAAAAACAATTCCTATCATAATTCTAACGGCATTTTTCATAGAAATAGAAAACACAATACTAAAATTTGCATGAAACCACAAAAGACACTCAATAGCCAAAGCAGTTCTGAGAAAGAACAACAAAGCGGGAAGCATCACATTCCTGACTTCAAATTATGCCACAGGCTATGCTAACCAAAACAATATGGGCCTACCTTGAAACAGATAAGCCAATGGAACCCAGTCCATAAATAAACCCTTCCACGTATACTCAACTAGTATTTGAATAGAAAGAGAAAAATGCTAGGTGAGGAAGTTTAGTCTCTATAAGAAGTGGTGTTGGAAAAATGGGATCACCACATGCATAAGAATTAAATTGGACTTGTATCTTCCACCACTCACAAACATCAAACATAAAAAAATTAAAGATTTGACCTGAAACCATAAGATTCCCAGAATAAAAGATAGGAAATGTGTTCTTTGTCATTGGTCTTAGCAATGATTTTAATGACATGGCACCAAAAGCACAAGGAAAATCAGTAAATTGGACTACATCAAATTAAAAAACCTCTACCCAACAAAAGAAGCAATCAAGCATGAATGAAAAGGCAGCACAGTGAGACAAAATATCTGAAACCATATATCAGAAAATATTATCAAACTGTATACCAGATAAGGGGCTGATACCCAATGTACAAAAACTCATACAACTCAGTAACAAAATAACAGGCAAGCTAAGAAAAAATGGGCGGAAGAATTGAAGAGAAATTTTTCCAAGAAGACAACCAAATGGCGAACAGGTATTTGAAAATGTGCTGAACAACACAAACAACCAGGGAAATGCAAAATGAAAACCAAAATGAAACTCGCCTCACATATTTATGATGGCCACTATCATGAAGACAAGAGATAACATGTATGGGTGAGGACATGTAGAAAATGAACACTTATATACTCCCTTTGGGAATGTAAATTTGTTAGCCACTATTAAAAATAGTATGGATAAGGATTAAAGATGGCAGCGTGAGAGGAGAGACAGAGGCTTCCTCCTAAAACTGCATATAATACGAAAATATAACTAATACAACTACTCTTGAAAGAGCAACAGGAAAGAGGACTGCATAAACCTGGAGACAAGAGCAGACCTTTCAGAACAAGGTAACATACTAAAGCTGTGGCCCTGTGGGACCCAAGCCCTTCCCCCACCACAGCTCACTGGTGGGAGGAAGAGGAACAGAACCAGGAGGGACTACAGAACTGGGACTGCTGAATACCTAACTCTGGAGATCTGCCTTGGGAGCACAAACCTACATTTCATGGAGCTTGCATGATACTCTGGTAATTAGGGGTTGGAAAGCTAAGACACGCAGAATTCCTGGAGAGACTAAGATTCCAGCTGCCTGTGGAAAGCAGGGATCCATATCCAGCTGCTCTGGGACAAAAGAAAGGCAGGCAGTCTGAGAGATTTCCTAACAAAGAAGCCATTAGCAAGAGAGCTGCTAAAGGGGCAAGGATTACACAGAGCTTACTCCTCAGGAGAAAGGACAGGTAGACAAAATTGCCTGAATGCACTCTGCCTAGAAGGTTGGGAGCTTTCATGATCTTCAGGTGCTCCAGCTCCTGGCTGCCTACACAGCTCCAAAAACCCCTTCTGTGATAGGCAGCCTACTGCGCCTTTCATGGGGCCAGCTCCACTGGGCTTGCAAACCTGGAAAGGCAGTAGCGACAGGCATAGCAGCCGGGAAGCAGGAAACAGCTCTTTCCTCCCCAAGGCACCAAACACTACTACCCTGCAACCCCCGACATTGCTTCCGGGGCTGAGCAGCTCCAGAGAGTAGAGCTTCTGGGCACTAGAGGGTGCCATACACAAATATGAAATGCCAAATAAACCTGGTCCACAGTAAAATTATTAATACAACGCCTGAGAAAAATTTATATGATATCGGCCTCATGACTCTCCCGGAAAGGAACTTCAAAATAAAAATCATTAACATGCTCATGGAGGTATGGAAAGATATTCAAGAACTCAGGAATGAACTCTGGTCAGAGATCCAATCACTGAAGAGCACAATGGACAGTATTAAAAGAAGATTGGATACGGTGGAGGAGACAATAAATGAAATAGAAACTAGAGAATAGGAATATAAAGAAGCTGAGGCACAGAGAGAAAAAAAGATCTCGAGGAATGAAAGAATATTGAGAGAACTGTGTGACCAATCCAAACGTAACAATATTCTCATTATAGGGGTACCAGAAGAAGAAGAGAGAGAAAAAGGGATAGAAAGTGTCTTTGAGGAGGTAATTGCTGAAAAATTCCCGAATCTGGGGAAGGTGATAGTCTCTCAGGCCATGAAGTGGCACAGATCTCCCAACACAAAGACCCAAGGAAGAAACACCAAGACATAGAATAATTAAAATGGCAAAGATCAAGGATAAGGACAGACTATTAAAAGCATCCAGAGAGAGAAATAAGATCACATACAAAGGAAAGCCCGTCAAGCTATCATCAGACTTTTCAACAGAAACCTTACAGGCCAGAAGGGAGTGGCATGATGTATTTAATGCAATGAAGCAGAAGGACCTTGAATCAAGACTACTTTATCCAGCAAGATTACCACTTAAATTTCAAGGAGGGATTAAACAATTCCCAGATAAGCAAAAGCTGAGAGAATTTACCTCCCACAAACCATTTCTACAGTGCATTTTGGAGGGACTCATATAGATGGAAGTGCTCCTACCGTTCAGTAGAAGTCACCAGAGGTAATAAAACTACAGTAAAGAAAAATAGAACAGATAATGACTAAGCAAATGCAAAATTAAATTAACTATCCCCAAAGTCAATAAAGGGATAGACAAACAGTACAGAATATGATACCTAATATATAAAGAATGGAAGAGGAAAAAAAACAGGAGGAAAAAACAAAAAACAAAAAAGAACTTTGAGATTATGTTTATAATAGCATATAAAGTGAGTTAAGTTAGGTTCTTAGATAGTAAGGAAGTTAACCTTGAACCTTTGGTCACCACAAATCTAAAGCCTGCAATGCCAATAAGTACACACCTATCCATAATCATCGTAAATGTAAATGTACTGAATGCACCAATCAAAAGACATAGAGTCACTGAATGGATAAAAAAAAACAAGACCCATCTATATGCAGCCTACAAGAGACTCACATTAAACCCAAAGACATACACAGACTAAAAGTGAAGGGATGGAAAAAGACATTTCATGCAACTAATAGGGAGAAAAGAGCAGGAGTTGCAGTACTTCTATCAGACAAAATAGACTTCAAAACAAAGAAAGTCACAATAGACAAAGAAGGACATGACATAATGATGAAAGGGTCAATCCAACAGGAAGATATAACCATTATAAATATCTATGCGCCCAACACAGGAGCACCTACATATGTGAAACAAATACTAACAGAATTAAAGGGGGAATAGAATGCAATGCATTCATTCTAGGAGACATCAACACACCACTCACTCGGAAGGACAGATCAACCAGACAGAAAATAAGTAAGGAGACAGAGGCACTGAACAACACTTTAGAACAGATGGACCTAACAGACTTCTACAAAACTCTACACCCAAAAGCAGCAGAATACACATTCTTCTCAAGTGCACATGGAACATTTTCAACAATAGGTCATTATCTAGGCCACAAAAAGAGCCTTGATAAATTCAAAAAGACTGAAATAGTATCAACCCGTTTCTCAGACCACAAAGGTGTGAAACTAGAAATGAATTACGCAAAGAAAATGAAAAATCCCACAAACACATGGAGACTTCACAAAATGCTCCTAAATAATCAGTGGATAAATGACCAAATAAAAAAGAGATCAAGCAATATATGGAGACAAGTGACAATAATTCAACACTGGAAAATCTATGGGACGCAGCAAAGGCCGTGCTAAGAGGAAAGTGTATTGCAATACAGGCCTACCTCAGGAAAGAAGAACAATCCCATATGAGCAATCTTAACTCGCAATTAACGAAACTAGAAACAGAAGACAAATGAGACCCAAAGTCAGTAGGAGGAGGGACATAATAAAGATTAGAGCAGAAATAAATAAAATTGAGAAGAATAAAACTACAGAAAGGATCAATGAAAGCAAGATCTGGGTCTTCAAGAAAATAAACAAGATAGATAAACCCCTTGCCAGACTTAGCAAGAAAAAAAGCAGGTCTACTCACATAAACAGAATCAGAAATGAGAAAGGAAAAATCACTACAGATACCACAGAAATACAAAAAATTATGAGAGAATACTATGAAAAATTGTATTCTAACAAACTGGATAACCTAGAAGAAATGGACAACTGTCTAGGAAAATACAACCTTCCAAGGTTGACCCAGAAAATCTGAATAGCCCAATTACCAGCAAAGAAGTTGAACTGGTAATCAAAAACCACCTAAGAATAAAATGCCAGGACAGATGGCTTCACCGCTGAATTTTATCAAACATTTAATGAAGACCTAATACCCATCCTCCTTAAAGTTTTCCAAGGAGTAGAAGAAAAGGGAAAACGTCCAAACTCATTCTATGAGGCCAGCATCACTCTAATACAAAAACCAGGCAAAGACAACACAGAAAAAGAACACTACAGACCAGTATGCCTGATGAACATAAATGGGAAAATACTCATTAAAATATCAAACCAAATTCAAAAACACATCAAAAGGATCATACACCATGATCAAGTAGCATTTATTCCAGGGATGCAAGGATGGTACAACCTTCGAAAATCCATCAACAGCATCCACCACATCAACAAAAAGAAGGACAAAAACCACACGATCATCTCCCTAGATGCTGAAAAAGCATTTGACAAAATTCAACAACCATTCATGATAAAAACTCTCAACAAAATAGGTATAGAGGGCAAGTACCGCAACAAAATGAAGGCCACATATGACAAACCCACAACCAACATTATACTTAACAGAGAGAAGCAGAAAGCTTTTCCTTTATGATCGGAACAAGACAAGGATGCCCACTCCCCCCACTTCTATTCAACATAGTACTGGAGGTACCAGCCACAGCAATCAGACAACACAAAGAAATAAAGGGTATCCACATTGGTAAGGAAGAAGTTAAACAGTCCCTGTTCGCAGATGACATGATATTATACATTAAAAACCCTAAAGAATCCACTCCAAAACTACTAGATCTAATATCTGAATTCAGCAAAGTTGCGGGATACAATATTAATACGCAGAAATCTGTAGTATTCCTGTACACTAACAATGACCTAGCAAAGAGAGAAATAGGGAAAACAATTCCATTCCCAGCTGCATCAAAAAGAATAAAATACCTAGGAATAAACCTAAGCAAGGAAGTGAAATACCTATACTCTGAAAACTATAAGACACTCATGAGAGAAATTAAAGAAGATATGAATAAATGGAAACACATCCCGTATTCATGCCTAGGAAGAATTAATATTGTCAAAATGGACATCCTGCCTAAAGCAATCTACAGATTCAATGCGATTCCTATCAAAATACCAACAGCATTTTTCACCAAAATAGAGAAAATCGTTCTAAAATTCATATGGAATCACAAAAGACCCCGAATACCCAAAGCAACCTGATAAGGAAGAGTAAAGCTGGGGGGATTATGCTCCCAAATTTCAAGCTCTACTACAAAGCCACAATACTCAAGACAATTTGGTACTGGCACGAAACAGACCACAGACCAATGGAACAGACTAGAGATCCCTGATATAAACCCAACCATATATGGTCAATTAATATATGATAAAGGAGTCATGGACATACAATGGGGAAATGACAGCCTCTTCAACAGCTGGTGTTGGCAAAACTGGACAGCTACATGCAAGAGAATGAAACTGGATTATTGTTTAACCCCATACACAAAAGTAAACTCGAAATGGATCAAGGACCTGAATGTAAGTCATGAAACCATAAAACACTTAGAAGACAACATAGGCAAAAATCTCCTGAATATAAGCATGAGCGACTTCTCCCTGAACGTAACTCCTCGAGCAAGGGAAACAAAAGCAAAAAGGAACTCATGGGACTATATCAAACTAAACAGATTCTGTATGGCAAAGGACACCATCAACAGAACAAAAAGCTATCCTACAGTATGTGAGAATATATTTGTAAATGACATATCCGACAGGGGGTTGCATCCAAAATATATAAAGAACTTACATGCCTCAATACCCAAAAAGCACATAACACAATTAAAAATGGGCAGAGGATATGTAGAGACAGTTCTCTAAAGAAGAAATTCAGATGGCCAACAGACACATGAAAAGATGCTCCACATCACTAATCATCAGGGAAATGCAAATTAAAACCACAATGTGAGATCACCTCACACCAGTAAGGATGGTCACCATCCAAAAGACTAAGAACAAATGCTGGTGAGGATGTGGAGAAAGGGGAACCCTCCTACACTGCTGGAAGGAATGTAACCTGGTTCAACGATTGTAGAACGAAATATGGAGGTTCCTCAAAAAACTAAAAATACAAATACCATTTGAGCCGGGAATCCCACTCCTTGGAATCTACCCAAAGAATACAACTGCTTAGATTAAAAAAGACATATGCACCCCTATGTTCACTAAAGCACTTTTTACAACAGCCAAGGTATGGAAGCAACCTAAGAGTCCATCAGTAGATGAATGGATAAAGAAGAGGTGGTACATATACACAATGGACTACTATTCAGCCATAAGAAGGAAACAAATCCTGCCATTTGCAACAGCATGGATGGAGCTGGAGGATATTATGCTCAGTGAAATAAGCCAGGTAGAGAAAGACAAATGCCAAGTGATTTCCCTCATTTGTGGAGTATAACAATGCAGAAAAACTGAAGGAACAAAAAAGCAGCAGACTCAGAGACTCCAAGAAGACACTAGTGTTACCAAAGGGGAAAGGTGTGGGAGGGCATGCAGGGAGGGTGAGAGAGGGGCATTGTGGGGTATTATGTTTAGTACACATGGTGTGGGGAATCATGGGGAAAACAGTGTAGCACAGAAAAGGCAAACAGTGAATCTCTGGCATCTTACTACACTGATGGACAGTGACTGCATTGGGGTATGGGTGGTGACTTGATAATATGGATAAATGTAGTAACCACATTGTTTTTTCATGTGAAAGCTTCATAAGACTGTATATCAATAATAGCTTAATATATATATATATATATATATAATAAAATAAATAAAAATAGTATGGAGGTTACTCAAAAGGCAGCAAATGGGAATGCCATATGACCCAGCAATTCAACTTCTGTCCATATATACAGTGGAAATAAAAACAGGATACTAAAAGATATCCACACACACATGTTAATTGCAGCATTATTCACAAGAGCCAAGATACGGAAAAAAACAGACTGTCTGTCAATGGATGAATGGGTGAAGAAGACATAGCATATACATACAGTAGAATACTATTGAGCTATGAGAGTAAGGAAATCTCATAATTTGTGACGACTTGGATGGAATTTGGGATCACTAGGCCAAGTGAGATAAACCAGAGAATAATGTCACAAATGTACAATATCATTAATGCATGCAATATTTTTTTGGTATCATTAATCTACAATTACATGTGCAACATTATGGTTACAAGACTCCCCCCATCAAGTCTCCACCACATACCCAATTACAGTCACTGTCCATCAGCATAGTGAAATGCTATAGAATCACTACTTGTCTTCTCTGTGTTCTACAGCGCTCCCCATGCCCCACCCCCACATTATGTCTGCTAATCATAATGCCCCTTTTCGCCCTTGTTCCTCCCTTCCCACCCATCCTCCCCAGTCCCTTTCACTTTGGTAACTGTTAGTCCATTCTTGGGTTCTGTGAGTCTGCTACTGTTTTGTTACTTCAGTTTTTTTTCTTTGTTCTTATACTCCACATATGAGTGAAATCATTTGATACTTGTCTTTCCCGCCTGGCTTAGTTCACTGAGCATAATACCCTCTAGCTCCATCCATCTTGTTGCAAACCATAGGATTTGTTTTCTTCTTATGGCTGAATAATATTCCATTGCGTATATGTACCACCTCTTCTTTTTCGATTCATCTACTGATGGACACTTAGGTTGCTTCCATTTCTTGGCTATTGTAAGTAGTGCTGCGATAAACATAGGGGTACATATGTCTTTTAAAAACCGGGCTGATTCATTCTTAGGGTAAATTCCTAGTAGTGGAATTCCTGGGTCAAATGGTATTTTTATTTTGAGTTTTTTGAGGAACCTCCATACTGCTTTCCACAATGGTTGAACTAATTTACATTCCTGCCAGCAGTGTGGGAGGGTACAACTTTCTCCACATCCTCGACAACAATTGCTGTTGTTTGTGATTTGGACATGTGCAACCTTAACAGTCAAATTCATAGAAATAGAGAATAAAATGGTGGTTACAAGCAACTTGAGAGCAAGAGAATTGAGGAGACATTATTAAAGTATACACACTTGCATTCAAAGACAAATCTAGAGATCTAACGCACCTCATAGTGATTATATTCAATACTCTATTATAAACCTTACAGAGGTCTGTCTCCTGAGAAAGACCTAAAGAACCCTTACAAACTTGTCACAAATTTTTATCCAGTTTTAAGAAGCAGTGCTACAGAGAGCATACCTATGCCAGCACGGGGCCACACATCTATTCACACTGCATTCTTTCCCTGGCAGGGGGAAAGCCCTCACATACTTTCCTAGAGGTGCAATAATTCCCCTTCTCTCAATTCTGCCCATGTGGAAGCTCATAAAAGATTTGGTAAACCCTTCAAATACCTCTTCAGTTATATTCCTTAATTAAATAACATAACATATCACTCATTAAAACTGAGACCCAAAACAACATTAAGACCAAATGTATTGCCAAGGATAGTATGTAATTGTAATGACATCTGTTTTGTATAAGCTTATTCAAGTCTGATATCAATCAGGCAAATCAAGAGTCAGTGTGATTACATATGTTATTCTTTTAACTAGAGCACAAAGTCCAAAAGCTTTATATAACCTGGCCAGAATTCAGAAGCCGGCCTATCCTATTATCTGCTTTCTTCCTTGGTATATAAGGCCTTCAGGAACATATTAGAATTAAAATAACTCTAAGCATTCTACTCCATCTATCGTATAACCTCCTTTAACCATAAATCATCAAAACATAAAATGAAGAACATGGACTACAGGAGAGGATGTGTACCAGTTTACCGTATTTATTCTTCATTTTGGCAATACTGAATATTCAGTACCTCTATTATAACAATGAACTCTCACACAAGTCTCCTCTTACCAAACATGAACAGATTCTGAAATATCAGAAAATATTTGATAATGCAAACCGTTGGCTATATAAAGCAAGGTAAATTTTCTGGATATAATGCAGGAAAGAAAGAGAGGTTTAATGCAAACTCTCAGAAACTACTACTGGCTGAGAAATGGAATTCGAATATATGTCAATCAAAAACCCCACTGGACACTAAATGCCAGAAACTAAATCACTAGACTCAAGTAAATGGCACTACAGGGTCCACATCCTTTGGTTTATTCAACTTTATGATTGTGCTGGGATCCCATATGGCTGGAACTTCCTCCTTCCATAGACTAGAGCTGGTAGAGATGAGGATGTGACCAAAAATTTATTAGATGGTTAGCACTGAAAGAGGCCTTACATAAACATTCACTGTCTCAGACTGGTGTTTCCAGGAGGCATAATCAGATCAATTTCATAGCTTTCTTTCTCTCCAAATGCCCAAACCCTACCTCTGTTTACTCAAAATCTGGTCAGACACATAAAAAAAACATCAAACATCATCATGTCATTGCATTAGAATATTTAGCAGACAGGGTTTTTATATTCCTGGAGCCTGTGCCAGGTATCTCTCAGGGTTCAGTCTCAGAGTCATGAAAAGGCCAAAAGTTTTTAAACATTGATGTTCACAAATACATGTGGACAGATTAATAAATGAAGAGACCATTCCTCATGTAGACTGCAAGTAATGTAGTCCCAAGTCCTAAAAATATTCTGTTTGTGTGGATTATTATCACGTATTGGTCCATTTTGGTGTATAATTTATGTCAAATTAAACCTTCTTTATCCAAAGGCAGTATGAAATTTGTAACTTTCCATTCATATGCTCAGTATTGTGGTTAAGATGATTCTGAAAGGGTAATATGTTTTTAAAAATATCAGAAACAGTTAAGTCAGTAATACCCTCCCTTCTTCTGCAACCTCTTCAAGACATCTTTGATTTCCTTGTTCCTCAGACTGTAAATCAAGGGATTCAACATGGGAGTCACCACTGTGTAGAAGACCGATGCAAATCTATCAAAATTGGAAGAACCGCCAGCGCTGGAACTCAAATAGACAAAGCTACTTGAGATATAGAAGGAGGAAACTGCTGTCAGGTGAGAAGCACAGGTGTTGAAAGCCTTGGACCTGCCTTTAGCTGTAGTGATCTTCAAAATGGAGATGACAATATAGACATAGGATATCATGATAACAAGGACACTTATTATTGCAAAGATCATTGTTACTATAGCAAGTAAGAGTTTGGCAGAGAAAGTGTCAGTGCAGGACAGGACTAACAGTTGGGGCATGTCACAGAAGAAGTGGTGAATGACATTAGGCCCACAGAAGTGGAGTTGAAGAACGGCACAGAGTTGGGATACAGAACCAGAGATTCCAGCCATATAGGATCCTAGCACCATCCCAACACAGACGGTGGGTGACATGATTGATGAATAGAGAAGTGGATTACAAATGGCAGCATATCGGTCATAGGCCATGGCTGTCATGAGACAAGACTCACTCAGTCCCATGGTTGCAAAGAAGAAGTACTGAACAGCACAACCCACTACGGTGATACTATGTTGTTCCAGGAAGAAGTCAGAGAGCATCTTGGGGACTGTGGAGGTCACATAGCAGATATCTATGAAAGACAGGTTACTGAGGAAGAAGTACATGGGTGTGTGGAGATGAGAATCCATCCTTATTAAGATGATGAGGCTCAGGTTCCAAGTCACAGTTGTAACGTAGATCACCAGGAACACAACAAAAAACACTGCTTTAATTCTGGGAAAATCTGAGAACCCCAAGAGAATGAAGTGGGTGATCTCTGTCATATTTCCTCTCCTAATCATAGCCTCGTTGCCCCTGAGATCAGAAAAGAGACAAAAGAAGGCACTGCTGACTCAAGTGAAACGTGACAGCATTACAATTCACCTATGTGCCAGCTTTTCCCTCTAGTGAGCACCAGAAAAAGGAAAATGTTCACTGTTCTGGTGGAAGCACAGCAGCTTTTCATCTCACATTACCAAGGAGGACCTGTTCGGTGCTTCAGGTTCACAATTAATGTGCTAGTTCCCATGAGAATTGAAAGAGGTATTTAAAAATTTGATGAATTTTTAAGACAATAGAAATTCTGTGATTATTATACATAGAGACAATTGAAAATACGTTTTTTAAAAAAACCTCTTTTTATGCATTATATAATTGCTTTCGGATAAGAAAAGTATATGTGACATACATCCGGATTAAATTTGAAACAGTCCTTCTGTTCTCCATGGTCATCCAGATAAATTTTTTAAATTTCTTCCATTATCCATAAGAAAAACATTTAGTGTAACTCTGGGGGGGGGAAATATGTTGCCAGCCTCGAGTAAATAACATTTGAAGCCAAAAGTACTAAAAGGGAGAATAAAGTGGGAGAAACCTGTTTATTGCTTATTACTTCTGCTCAACCGTCTCTCTCGTGGCCCAGGTGCCAGGCCCCACCAAACCTCTCCAGTACAGGTATGTGCTCACTCTCCACCCCCTTTGTAATCACCCAGTGATCTGGAGATGGACCACTTCTCTCCACCCCTTGGAAATACCTATTGATATGGAAATGCACTAAGGCCAGGCAAGAGATTCTGGAAATATTGCAATTTTACATACAGCCCACCCCTCCAGAAATATCACCTCACAATTTACTTGCTCCCCATCTTCTGTAATGGCCCCTGTACAAGAAAACTAGAGCACTAATAACATACAATAACAACAGCAATAAAATCATGATAATCCTAAAGCCAAAAGATTCAGCCAGGTTCAAAGTCCTCTATGGATTAAGTTCATAGTTTGCCCATACCACAGGAGCCAGTAGCTGAACAGGTAGGGAGTTCAGAGTAATCATCACAGGGCAGCTACAGCCAGGAAATGGGTCAAGGACACAGGGACTATAGAAGAAAATAACCTTAAGGGCAATAGGATACAGTATGTTTGAATGACACCAGCATAGGCAAATCTTGTCCATCAGGTAGGATCCATGTAAGAGAGTGGTCCTGTGATAGGACAGTGGCAGGAAAGGGATCTTTTCCTGGTCTAGTATACCAGACGTCCACCCCGCTCCCTGAGGGAGTTACAAAAGGGTCAATATACAGGGCTCTGGGAGGTGTATGCACTGGGTGTAAAGATAAAACAAAACTTCCCTGCAAGATGCTCTTACCTCCCGGATGTTTTGGGTACACTATGTGATCTTTGGGGGCCATTCTGCTGTTACTCCTGGAACACACAGGAGGCCAGCTTCCAGGCCTTTTCACCAAGGTGCCAGAAGGGTCAGCCATCACTGGTCCATGTGTTGAAATGTCCAGGACCACATCCACTCAATAGAGTCTCCAGGGTTTAATGCAGTAGGGGCTGGCAGCAGGATGTTGCTCTGATGGCCATAACCTGGCTTCAATAAGTCCTCTTTGGTTTGCACATACAGTTGTATAGGAGAGGCAGCAGTGCATGTTAGCATGTCCACAGGGCTCAAGGCTCCTTTTCAGGGCTTCTCACTCAAATGATGTAGCACTGTCCATAAGTGAACTGAGAAGCCCCATGGACTACTGTTGTCATAAATGGGCCAGACTTCTAAAAAAACCATTGTACCTCTCTCTCAACCCTACCAATGTAGGGTTATATGGTACATGAAACTTCCACTTTATCCCTAACCGCTGCATACATTCTTGAAATGCATGTTCAGTAAAGTGGGTGCCTTGATCACTCTCAGTCACCTGCAGCCAGCCTTAGGCTGCAAAGAGATGCTCTAGGCCTCTCTCGGTGGTTTGCTGATCTGCACAATGTGCATGAAAAGCAACCAACAGTCCACTAGCTGTGTCCACACAAGTCATGGCTTACTGATACCCATCTGATATGGGCAGAGGCCCAATGTAGTCTATTTGCCACCTGACAAGGGGTATCGGCCCCTTTACCATTGTCCCATGTTGCTGTAAGACTCAGTGTAAGTCGCTCTGAGAGCACACAAGGCATTCCTTCCATATTTTGCTGATTTATTGAAAGGTAAATGGCAAGCCCCACCGATGGATTACAGCCCACATTGTCTTTTGCCACACGTGCAACAAACACTGATGTAACCATTGGGCTACATCAGAGGCAGGCTTTCCTTCTAGCCAGCAAACACACCTGGGCCAGTGTGTCTGCTTCATCATTCCTTGGGGATGAAAAGGGCAAATGGCCAGTCACATCATATACAGTAACTGTATTAGTCTGACAAGAGGCCCATACGTCTTGCCACAACTCTTGCCCAAAAGGGGCCTCTGACAAACCATCCAGTTGGCATAGTACCATGTTGGGGGCCACAGGGTCAAGCCCTGGTAGACAGCCCAGCTGTCAGTGCACACAACTATGGGGGAAGGCTCCTGGGTGATCACAAGCCATACTGCCTGCAACTCAGCCCATTGGCTGCTCTTCCCCTCTCCATCCTCCATCCATATTGTCTGTGGTAGGATGGAAAGCCACAGCCCACCACTTCGGGACTGCCCACAACTAGAGCCATCTTTATACCAAGCATCTATAGGTATAGGGGCTTTTCCCTCCAGATAAGGACTCTTGGCTACCAATGGCTACTGTTATATGTCACTGGCCCCAATAAGCATTGGAATTCTCCACTTAAGGGGCTAGTGGAAAGGGTGCTACACTGCTATAATTATGTGTCCCATTTGGCCATTGTAGGTGTCTGCACCACACCACTCCACAGCCTTTGGTTCCAGTCTTGGACCTACCCTGCGATGGGGCAGATAGAGCTGTTCTTGTGATGGGCTCCATAGCCAGCAAGGTGTGGTACACAGAAACCAGTTGCTTCTCTATCAAGGTGTACTGGGCCTCTGCTCCTTTCAGTACTTGCGAATATAATCCAGTCAGTTGGTGTGTCCATCCAAGCTGGTGCCAAAGGCCCCATCCATAGCCATCTTCGGTTACATGAACATCTATCTCACAGCACCTTGATGAGTCCATTACACTCAAGGCCTGTACAGCCTTGACTGCTCACTTAGAAGCAGTAAGAGCAGCTGCACATGTTTCATCCCAGTCCCACCTGATGCCTTTTTGTATCAACCAGTATAAGGCCTTCAGAATTTGTGCCAGGTGCGGGACTAAACACTCTCCAGTATCCCCAAAGACCCCCAATCTCTTGTAATACTGCCTCAGTGGTAGGGGTAGGGACAGCATGGAACTTTTCTATGACTGCTTCTGGGATAACTTTGGTTTTATCCAACCAGACAACCCCTAAGAATTTTACTGACTGACCAGGTTCCTGAACTTTGGTGCTATTCACAGGCCATATTTTCTCCTGTCGATGTTGTAGCAGTCTAGAAACTGTCCCTTCTAAATCTGCAAGAGAATCAGACATGAGCATAATATCATCAATATAGTGATACAGCTGCACAGTTTGCGGTTTCCTCCATGCGGCCACGTCCTGGGCAGCAAGTCCATGATAGATGGTGGGACTGTGGAGGTATCCCTGTGGAAAGACAGTGAATGTCCACTGCTGGCCTTCCTACATGAAGATAAACTATTCCTGACTTTTCTGTACTATGTCAATGAAGAGGAAAGCATTATCAAAGTCCACAACATAATGACATATCCCTAGTTCATGACTTGGTGTGTCCATAATGGCTGCTATAGAGGTGCAGCAGCATGCAAAGGCAGTATGACTTTACTCAATTCCCTGTAATCCAAGGTCCAAAGCCATGAGCTGTCCAACATTTTCACTGGCCACACTGGGGAATTAAAAGGTCTATGAGTGGGCCTTATGAAGCTCCCCTTCTCCAGCTCCTGTAGAGTCTCTCCAGTTTCCTTGTGTAATGTAGGCAATGTATACTGCTTAGTATTTGTCATCTGTCAAGGTACAGGCTGAGCTACATGTGGGTGCTTAGCATGTCCCCTCAGAACTGCCTTTATACATATACCCTCAGTCTGAACTTACCTGCAGTAGTCTGTAACTACACGGTCTGCAGGATATCCAACCCCTAAATATATTCAGGGATGGGAGAAATGTACACAGTACACTCCTTTGGAGGTACACACCCTACCTCCAATGAGATTTGGCCTTTCTTCAGTCTAATTGCCTTACCCCCATAGCCGTCTGTCACAGCAAGGGTCTCAGGAAAATGCTCTGGGTTCCCATAAATCAGAGAACATTCAGCTCCTGTGTCCACCAGCACTAGGGTATTTTGTACATTCATGGGGGACCAATGAATTGCTAATTCTACATGTGGATTCCAGTCCCCACCATGTCCCCCAAGGTGGGAGCCTTGACGCCCACCCCCAGTCAAACCGCAATGCCCAGTCCTCCTCCTGTGGGGAAAAGGGCCCAGGCAGAGCCTGAGTACTGTCCCACAGCAAGTCTTGAAAGGACCTAGGCCGGACATGGGCTTTGCCTCTGGCTTCCGTGTGCTGAGCCTCAGCAGCTGGAACTGCTCTTCTGGCATTAGTTGGTGCCACAGTTCTAACAAGACCCTATTGGGCTGCCCATCAAATTTTCTTTCACGAACCTGCCGTTATCAAATCAACCAATATCTGGGTCCTTGAGACCTTCATGGGGCCCTTTGCACCTCTCCTTTCAGTGATATCCTGTACGTCCTTCCATGCTCTATTTTCAACCTCCCCCAAATCTGCTAAAGGACAGGTAGCCTCACTTACGGTTGCCCTGCTGGGGGAAGAACAGTCACTAGTGACCCAAAGATAGCAGAGCTGTATGGAGCACTAGATTTCTCATTCCTGCAGTGAACAACTCCTCATCAGGGAACTGGGGGTCCGTATTATAGATGATATTTTTCATGCCCAACTCCATTAAATGTGCTGGAGCTCTACATATGGTTTCCAGATAGTGGGTAAGTATGGTAAATCACCTTGATTAGGCCAAACTGCCCTGATGGCTGCTGTCAGCCAATCCAGGAATGCCTGATTCCCTGAGATGTGATGGGCACTTGGCAACCACTGCCAGAGGGAAGGTTGAGTCATCAGGGAAGCCAGTCTACTCCTTTCAGAACCCAACATAACAATGTTTTCCACCCTCATATCCCAGAGATATAGAAGCCATGTAGGCAGAGGTTCTGATGGCTTCTGCTGAAACCTGATGCTCATGTCTACCAGCTCACCCTGGGTATAGGGGCAGAGCATGGAGTGCTCCACAACCTGGGTACAGGGAAACTCCTCCCTCTGAGGAGCGCACAGTTGCTGCATTTCTATTTTCTTCATTACAACTAGGCTGGCCTTTAATGCAGGAGGGTCTGGTGCCTTTGGTGGTGTCCTTAGCAACAATTAGGCCCTCATCCCAACCCACATATCCTCCTCCAACTCCTCCTGCCTTGATCTATCTCAGCTACTGCAGGCACCACTCCTTCCTCCCTCACCCCCCACAGCTTCCTCCAACACGGATTCTCCTGCTGCCTCCTCCCTCTCTGCTAACATATGTTTCAGGAGCAGAGCCTGAGTTCTCAATAACTGTCTCTCTTTATTAAGGGCTTCGCATAGGTCATCATCCATCTCCTCCAAGCAACGTCTTAGTGCATCTCTCTCCTCAATAAATCCTTGCAATATCTTCATAAACAAACATTACACAATCCCATCCACCATACAGCCACTCAGGGCCTCTAAGCAGTCTTCTATCTCTATCTCATGGAGGACTAATTCCACAACTTCCAGTGTCCCAAGCTTTCCCCAATTCTGGGGAAGGCCTCACATGTCTAGAAGGTGCTTTACTCTAGACCAATTTCCCACTAGGGGCTTCCCAACTGGAAGCCCCATAGATGGGGCTCTCAATGAAGCGCCATCCTCCACTACTAACGGGCCTCCCACCATTCAATATGGGTTTCTGGGCATCTCCCCACCATCTCTAGGGGCAGCCTGCCCAAGCATTGCACCCATGAAGACCCATTTCTGTTTCAGAGGTCCTTCCAACTACCACCATGCAAACTTCAGGGGGAAATAGCCTTTGAATCCAAAATCAGTCAAAGAAAGAAATGAAGTAGAAGAAACCTGTTTATTGCTTCCAAGCAGTCATCTAATTTTGCTCCCTTGTGTCCCTCGTGACCCGGCTGCCCGGCCCCACCAAACCTCTCTGGTCTATGTGTGCCCTCACTCTCCACCCCCCTTTTAAATCACCTGTTGATCTGGAGATGGACTATTTCTCTCCACCCTAGGTAATACCTATTTATATGGAGATGCACTAAGGCCAGGTGAGAGATTCTGGAAATATTGGAATTTTATCCACATTTACCCTTTTAGTAATAATCTCTCAAGCTTGTATAAATGTATTTAGTACCTGATCTCCAAATTGGTCAGGAAATTATATCACAGTTTATAACTCTGATAATATTTTGGTGGAGCACAGCATGTGTGACCAATGAATGAAGTTGTAGAATAAGTGTACTAGGGAAGCCTTCATAGAAAGTACACCAACCCCAAGAGGCTGGTAAGATACAGAGCCGCGACCGGGCGGGACCCGAGCCCTCCCCCACCCCAGCGCACCGGCGGGAGGAGAGGATTCAGAGCCGGGAGGGAGCGGAAGTACACCCCGCGAAGTAGCCAGCCCTGGTGATCTGCGCGGGGAGCGCTGACCCACATTGCGCAGTGCAGCGGAGATTGGAGAGACAGAGGGACAGGATCTGAGCGGGGAACGCGCCAGGGTGCTTGCAGCCGGCTCCCGGGAAGGAAAAAAAAAAAAAGCGCGTGCTTTCTTCAGCAGTCTTAAAGAGACAGGAGCCCAGCGGAGGAGCTGGATCGCCCCAGCACACTCAGCCCAGCAGGCTGGGAGTCCTGGGGAGTTTCAGACACCTTAGCTGGCGACTGGGGAAGCGTAGCCATACTTACACTTCTCACTGAGATCAACAGCCTCCTATTCGTTCCCACCCCTGCCAGAGCGATAAAGGGCCCTGCGGAGTGGCACAGTCACAGCTGCGGAATAGTGGAGCAATAGCGCCACCTACAGCATTCCCACAGAATCCACGGCGGTGGACTTTTTTTTTGTTTTTTTTCTTTTGTTTTGTTTTTTGTTTTGTTTTTGCTTTTTCTTTTCTTTCTTTTTTTCTTTTTTTCTTTCTTTCTTTCTTTGTTTCTTTTTTTCTCTTTTTTTATCTTCTCTTTTTAAAGTCTTAAAGAGCCCAGCTGACATACGTGACAACTATCAGTGACCAATTATATAGCCAAGAAAAGACAGAGGAATATGGTTCAGACCAAAATCAACCAGACAACCCCAGAGAGGGAGTCTGAAGGAATGGAAATGCACAGCCTCCCAGAAAAAGAATTCAGAATAAAAGTCATAACCATGCTGATGGACCTACAGAGAAATGTGCAAGAGCTGAGGGAGGAAGTGAGGGAACTGAGGAAAGACAATACAGAAATCAGACAAGCGATCGACGGGCTTAACAGCAGAATGGATGAGATGCGAGAGACTGTTAATGGAATAGAAAACAGAGAACAGGAGTACAGAGCAGCTGAGGCAGAGAGAGATAAAAGGATTTCTAGGAATGAAAGAATATTAAGAGAACTGTGTGACCAATCCAAACGGAACAATATTCGCATTATAGGAGTACCAGAGGAAGAAGAGACAGAAAAAGGGATAGAAAGTGTCTTTGAAGAAATAATTGCTGAAAACTTTCCCTCGCTGGGGAAGGAAGTAGTCTCGCAGTCCACCGAAGCTCATAGATCTCCCAACACAAGGGACCCAAGGAAGACAACACCAAGACACATAATAATTAAGATGGCAAAGATCAAAGATAAAGACAGGGTATTAAAGGCAGCTAGAGAGAGAAAAAAGATCACCTACAAAGGAAAACCCATCAGATTATCATCAGACTTCTCAACAGAAACCTTACAGGCCAGAAGAGAATGGCATGATATATTTAACGTTATGAAACAGAAGGGCCTCGAACCAAGAATATTGTATCCAGCACGATTATCATTTAAATATGATGGAGGGATTAAACAATTTCCAGACAAACGAAAGTTGAGAGAGTTTGCCTCTCATAAACCACCACTACAGGATATCTTAAATGGACTGCTCTAGATGGAAGCACACCTAAGGCTAAAAAGATGTCACCAGAGAAAATAAAATCATAGCAAAGAAAGCAGACCATCCAAATACTAACTAAAGGCAAAGAATAAAACACCTATTATAGAAAGAATGGAGGAGGAGGAATAAGAAGGGAGAGAAAGAAAGAAACATCAGACTGTTTACAATAACTTAACAAGAAAGTTAAGTTAGATTGTTAGATAGTAAAGAAGCAACCCTTGAACCCTTGGTAACCACGAATCTAAAGCCAGCAATGACAATAAGTACATACCTATCAATAATCACCAGTAATGTAAATGGACTGAACGGACCAATCAAAAGACACAGAGTAACAGAATGGATAAAAAAGCAAGACCCATCTATATGCTGCCAACAAGAAACTCACCTCAAATCCAAAGATATACACAGACTAAAAGTGAAGGGATGGAAAAAGATATTTCATGCGAACAACAAAGAGAAAAAAGCAGGTGTTGCAGTACTTGTATCAGACAAAATAGACTTCAAAACGAAGAAAGTAGCAAAAGATAAAGAAGGACATTACATAATGATAAAGGGATCAGTCTAACAAGAAGATATAACCATTATAAATATATATGCACCCAACACAGGAGCGCCAGCATATGTGAGACAAATACTAACAGAATTAAAGGAGGAAATAGACAGCAATGCATTCATTTTAGGAGACTTCAACACACCGCTCACTCCAGAGGACAGATCAACCAGACAGAAAATAAGTAAAGACACAGAGGCACTGAACAACACACTAGAACAGATGGACCTAACAGACATCTACAGAACTCTACACCCAAAAGCAACAGGATACACATTCTTCTCAAGTGCACATAGAACATTTTCCAGAATAGACCACATACTAGGCCACAAAAAGAACCTCAGTAATTTCAAAAATATTGAAATCCTACCAACCAACTTCTCAGATCACCAAGGTATAAAACTAGAACTAAATTTTAGAAAGAAATCAAAAAGGCTCACAAATACATGGAGACTTAACAACACTCTCCTAATTAATCAATGGGTTAACGACCAAATCAAAACAGAAATCAAAGAATATATGGAAACTAATGACAACAACAACACAAAGCACAACTTCTGTGGGACGCAGCAAAGGCAGTTCTAAGAGGAAAGTATATTGCAATCCAGGCCTATTTAAAGAAGGAAGAACATTCCCAAATGAATAGTCTAAAGACACAATTACTGAAATTGGAAAAAGAAGAACAAATGAGGCCCAAAGTCACCAGAAGGAGGGACATAATAAAGATTAGAGAAGAAATAAATAAAATTGAGAAGAATAAAACAATAGAAAAAATCAATAAAACCAAGAGCTGGTTCTTTGAAAAAATAAACAAAATAGATAAACCCCTAGCCAGACTCATTAAGAGAAAAAGAGAACCTACACACATAAACACAATCAGAAATGAGAAAGGAAAAATCACGACGGACCCCACAGAAATACAAAGAATCATAAGAGAATATTATGAGAATCTATATGCTAACAAGCTGGAAAACATAGAAGAAATGGACAACTTCTTAGAAAAATACAACCTTCCAAGACTGACCAAGCAAGAAACAGAAAAACTAAACAGACCAATCACCAGTGACAAAATCGAATTGGTAATCAAAAAACTACCCAAGAACAAAACCCCTGGGCCTGATGGATTCACCTCTGAATTCTACCAGACATATAGAGAAGAAATAACACCAATTCTCCTTAAAGTTTTCCAAAAAATAGAAGAGGAGGGAATACTTCCAAACTCATTCTATGAAGCCAGCATCACTCTAATACCAAAACCGGGCAAAGACCTCACCAAAAAAGAAAATTACAGACCAATATCCCTGATGAACGTAGATGCAAAAATACTCAACAAAATATTAGCAAACCGAATTCAAAAATACATCAAGAGGATCATACACCATGATCAAGTGGGATTCATCCCAGGGATGCAAGGATGGTACAACATTCGAAAATCCATCAACATCATCCACCACATCAACAAAAAGAAGAACAAAAACGACATGATCATCTCCATAGATGCTGAAAAAGCATTTGACAAAATTCAGCATCCATTCCTGATTAAAACTCTCAACAAAATGGGTATAGAGGGCAAGTACCTCAACATCATAAAGGCTATATATGACAAACCCACAGCTAACATCATACTTAACGGCGAGACGCTGAAAGCTTTTCATCTAAGATCGGGAAAAAGACAAGGATGCCCACTCTCTCCACTGTTATTCAACATAGTACTGGAGGTCCTGGCCACAGCAATCAGACAAAACAAAGACATACAAGGCATCCAGATTGGTAAAGAAGAAGTCAAATTGTCACTATTTGCAGATGACATGATACTGTACATAAAAAACCCTAAAGATTCCATTCCAAAACTACTAGAACTAATATCTGAATTCAGCAAAGTTGCAGGATACAAAATTAACACACAGAAATCTGTTGCTTTCCTATACACTAATGATGAACTAACAGAACGAGAAATCAGAAAAACAATTCCATTCACAATTGCATCAAAAAGAATAAAATACCTAGGAATAAACCTAACGAAGGAAGTGAAAGACCTGTACTCTGAAAACTACAAGATACTCCTAAGAGAAATTAAAGAGTACACTAACAAATGGAAATGCATCCCATGCTCTTGGCTAGGAAGAATAAATATTTTCAAAATGGCTATACTACCTAAAGCAATCTACAGATTCAATGCAATCCCTATCAAACTACCAACAGCTTTCTTCAATGAACTGGAACAAATAATTCTAAAATTCATATGGAACCACAAAAGACCCCGAATAGCCAAATCAATCCTGAGAAGGAGGAATAAAACAGGGGGAATTACACTCCCTGACTTCAAGCTCTACTACAAAGCCACAGTAATCAAGACAATTTGGTATTGGCACAAAAACAGACCCACAGACCAGTGGAACAGAATAGAAAATCCAAACATTAACCCAAACATATACAGTCAATTAATATTTGATAAAAGTGCCTTGGATATACAATGGGGAGATGACAGCCTCTTCAGCAGCTGGTGTTGGAAAAACTGGACAGCTACATGTAAGAGAATGAAACTGGACTACTGTCTAGCCCCATACACAAAGGTAAACTCAAGGTGGATCAAAGACTTGAATGTAAGTCATGAAACCATAAAACTCTTAGAAAAAAACATAGGCAAAAATCTCTTGGACATAAACATGAGCAACTTCTTCATGAACATATCTCCCGGGCAAGGGAAACAAAAGCAAAAATGAACAAGTGGGACTATATCAAGCTGAAAAGCTTCTGTACAGCAAAGGACACCATCAGTAGAACAAAAAGACATCCTACAGTATGGGAGAATATATTCATAAAAAACGTATCTGATAAAGGGTTGACATTCAAAATATATAAAGAACTCATGCACCTTAACAAACAGAAAGCAAATAATCCAATTAAGAAATGGGCAGAGGACATGAATAGACACTTCTCCAAAGAAGAAATTCAGATGGCCAACAGGCACATGAAAAGATGCTCCACATAGCTAATCATCAGAGAAATGCAGATTAAAACCACAATGAGATATCACCTCACACCAGTGAGGATGGCCAACATCCAAAACACAAACAACAACAAATGTTGGCGAGGATGTGGAGAAAAGGGAACCCTCCTACACTGCTGGTGGGAATGCAAATTAGTTCAACCATTGTGAAAAGCAGTATGGAGGTTCCTCAAAAAACTCAAAATAGAAATACCATTTGACCCAGGAATTCCACTCCTAGGAATTTACCCTAAGAATGCAGCAGCCCAATTTGAAAAGGACAGATGCACCCCTATGTTTATTGCAGCACTATTTACAATAGCCAAGAAATGGAAGCAACCTAAGTGTCCATCAGTAGATGAATGGATAAAAGAGGTGGTACATATACACAATGGAATATTATTCAGCCATAAGAAGAAAACAAATCCTACCATTTGCAACAACATGGATGGAGCTAGAGGGTATTATGCTCAGTGAAATAAGCCAAGCCGAAAAAGACAAGTATCAAATGATTTCACTCATATGTGGAGTATAAGAACAAAGAAAAAAACTGAAGGAACAAAACAGCAGCAGACTCACAGAACCCAAGAACGGACTAATAGTTACCAAAGGGAAAGGGACTGGGGAAAATGGGCAGGAATGGAGGGATAAGAGGGAAAAAGGGGCATTACGATTAGCAGATGTAATGTTGGGGGGGCACGGGGAGGGCAGTACAACTCAGAGAAGACAAGTAGTGATTCTGTAGCATCTCACTACGCTGATGGACAGTGACTGTAATGGGGTTGGTGGGGGGGACCTGATGAAGGGGTAGTTTAATAATCGTAATATTGCACATGTAGTTGTAAATTAATGATAATAAAATAAATTATATTAAAAAAAGAAAGTACACCAAAGGGAGGCTCGTATAGCTCACTACAGACCCCAATATATATTCAATTTAGGGTACTTTCCTACCTAAGGAATAGCATTGGACTATAGTTAGAGATTCAGATGTTGGAGTTTTCCCTATGATACCCTCTTGCTTTATGTACAGTCCCAATAGCTTAAACACACTAAGATTGACCACTTACAGCAAGTGAGAACAATGAGAGATCCAGAACCATCAAGTTACTGGGAGGGTTACAGGAGAAATTTCACACAAATGCTCAGCACACCATCTAGTACATAGTAACTGTTTTGATAGGTGTTGGCTATTATTATCATTGATTGCTTACAGATAACCATGAGTGACAGTTGTACCCACTGATAGGAATGCCAGGGATGCTAGAGTTTTATGGGTCAATTTGGGGAGTTTCCTGAGAAATCATCAGCCTTTTAGGCAGCCTCAGGCATCATTACCTTGAGGCAGACGTACATTCAGACCTCGGATAGAAACACATCAAATCACCTGGGGCCATGAAGATACAAGCCAGGTAAATGATTTCATATCAGGCTTGCTTCAGTTTGAGTCTCCTTCGGTCACTCGACAGTCAGCATCACGCTATGATGGGACTTGATGCAGAGAAAGAGTGAAAGTGGGTCATTTCAATGCCCAAGTACTTCATAGGTTTATTTCATTTTATTTTTTGTTGCTACACCCAGCTGCTTGGAACTAACAAATTCATAATAGATATAACCTGTGGGTTATGCTCCATAACTTTTCTTACCTTCCTTGAAATGAAAGATTAAGTGACTGAGAATAGCCAAGAAAATTTTGACAAAGATTAATAATGAAAAGTACTTGAAATGAACAAACAAGCAAAACCCAAACCAGGAACAGACCATAAATACAGAGGACAACCTGGTGGTTGCCATAAGGGGTGGGGGTGGGGGAATGGGTGAAAAATGTGATGGGATAAAGAGGTCCAAACTTCCAATTATAGAATAAATAATTCATGGGATGAAAAGTACAGCATAGGGAATAGAGTCAATAATTGTATGGTGACAGATGGTAACTACATTTATCATGGTAAGAATTTTATAATGCATAAAATTGTTGAATCCCTATGCTGCACACCTGAAACTAATATACTGTTTGTCAAGTATACTATAACTTTTAAAAAATGAAATAAATTGAAATATAAAAATATTTAAGAAATAAATAAAAAGCCTTGTACTTTCAGGTATTAAAAAGCTTAATAAACATGGATAATTCATGATTCTTGTAAAAATAGAAAAGTGTCATAAGAACATCTGAAATTTCAGAAAAAATGGTAAATATTAGTATGAATTGAATATGTGATAAAGTTAGTAGTCCTTTTTAAGTTATATTTCAATTGATAGAGGATAAATACTTGGTATGCCTTCAGTTAACTTGGGATAGGAAAGCATATATGAAATATAAAACCAAAACAGAAAATATAGAAGAAAATAAGATTTAAAAATTTTAAATCTGGTTATAGGAGAAAAACCCACTTAAGTAAAATACTCTTGAAATATAGTGGCTGAATAGGGAAAACAGTCACAAAACACAATACAGACAAGGTAGTAATGCCTTTAATATAAAAAGCATAAATCAATAAAGGATACGCATTGCCATATACTGCTGATGATTGTACAAAATAGTTACACTTTACTAGAGGAAAAAATTGCTTTATATAATCTCTCTCTCTCTCTTGCTCACACACACACACACACACACACACACACACACACACCCATGAACCAATTTCAAATACCGAAATAATGAGTGTTATGATTTTATTTTCTTATTTGTACTTGTATTTTCAATTTTCTACAACTCCTATATTTATAATTAGAAAATCTATTAAGAGGTGTAAATCCATAATCTTTAATAGTCAGCACAGAGACACAGAAGGAGAGTGAGATGGGAAATGTTGGAGAAAGAACAAAAGGAAAGACTTCAGACTTTCCTGGCTTTATTTCCTGGCATAGGATTCTTAGCAAGTTATTACCCTCTCTGTGCTACAGTTGTCTCATCTATAAACGGGGCTGTAGTGCTTACCACCTCATAGGGTTGCTGTAGGGATTAATGGCATAAAGGGCTTAAAACAGTAAGGGCCGAATAAATATTAGCAATTATCATTTCCATTGTCTTTCTTCTCTGTGAAAGAAAAATAAGGCAGAACTAACACTGAAGCATCAGGACCTCTTCATATAATTTTTACTGAAACAGATGTCTCTAACACAATATCAATAATACTGTTAATAAATGATCATCTTTATTTCTATCTTGTATTGCTCCATTATCCCCCACTCAGATGGATCATCAACTCCTGATGCCACCTTTTATGTTCCACCAGCACCAAATGCAGCTGAAATGATAATACTGATGATGTAAAGTACATGGCCTAGTGGGGATGGTTTATTTAATAAGAATCTGGTATACTAACATACTAATAATTGCATTTAACAGTAAACACATATTGACTATACTAATAAATGGTTCTTTGATGCTGTTTTGGATGTGGAAGTAAAAATATCTTACTTTGCTTCATTTCAGTTGAACTTGGAAATCTTTGTGCTACTCATTGAATAGAGTACTTCCATCAAATGTTTTATTCAAAAGGAGTTAGATTCAATGAAAATGTTTTGAAAATATAGACTGCCACACATACCATTGACAAAAAACTAACCTAATAGATCAAATCTGTGAAAATAATTCAACCTTTGATCAAGCAGTGGCACTAAAATTCTTCACTTTCTTATTACATTCTGGGAACAGAGGCAGCCATAACTAAATGCATTCTGTCTAACCCATGGTGCCCAAAAAGAGTAAAGAGTGGTGAGTTGTTTTACTTACTCATGATAAAATTGACCCGGAAAACATATGTTCTTAAAATAAGGTAAGCTAGAGAAAAAGGGGAAACATTCAAAATATAACCACTCTCTTTGAATCTTTTTTACCATGTGTTCACTAACTCATTGGAGTAGAAAAGACAACTGATGTACATATGCTGGAGATTTTAATATGTGGATATAAAACAAAATTATACAAAACTCTTCCATTCTTATCTACTAAGAACATAGTCAGTTTCCACGGTGTGCAGAGTATAAATTGGTTTAAGAAAGACAGAATGTTGCTGAGTGAAGCAAACAGAAGTAAAACAAGGTAAAAGAGGGCAACACTACCTGCGCTCAGGTGCAACATCTCTGAGATTGTGTCACCCAGCTACAGCCTCCATACTATGCCAAGCTTTTCAAAGATGACAATGGAACTATTTCAATGGAATGAAATTATACATAAGTACCCTGTCATATAATTATGTAGTGACTAACTTGTCTTTCAATACTCAGAAATTATGAATCAACACTATAAATTTAAATGGAAATCAAATTAATTGTCATTATTATAAAAACAGAATAATCCCCCAGGGAAAAATCACATTAAAAGGGTATTTGGGATGGTTAAAGTCGGGATACAGACTAGAATGTTTGAGTTTAGGATATTCCCCTATAATTCAGTAAATTATTATTTTTTATTAATTCCCCATTTACTAACTTCTAAATTTTTATATCCTTTAGAGACACTATCTATGAATTTCTAGATGATCTTATTATCCCCAGTTAAAGGAAAAAAAAAAAACAAAAGGCAACAGAGTTCAATATCACATCCTTAAGAAATTGAAGAACTAGAGCTCAACACCTGCCTCTCATCCCAGAGTAATACACGAAATGTTAGGTAAGAGGTTAATATTTTCACTGAAAGACAGACAACATGGATAAGGAGAAAACCCAATGAAGAGCCCTAAATGAAGGATGTGGAGGGGAGTGGGAGGGGAGACTGACGAACGGGAGACACTGAGGACCACAAATCTTGCCCACACAGGTCCTACTGGGAGGATCCCACGGCTACTGAAACAGCACGGAATCCACTGATGCCTCTAATCACACCCTCTCACCTTGACCCAGATACTCCAGGAACATAGAGTTCTCAGCAAAGGTTGAAACTGCTTATTTCTTTCCCAAAGGGTTTTCTCAGTGAGCTGTATTACACTCCAAGGTAGGAGCTTTAGCCTATAAACAAACTGTCTGCTAACAGCAAGAGAGATGACCACAACTGGGGGTCCTCTTAAATGTGTTGTTAAGGGCAAAGGTGCAAGGAGAAAATACAGTTAGAGGGGGAAACGTCCCCAGGTACTTGCTCTCTGGAGACATGCTTGTCACAGAGGTTTTGTCCCAGCTAATCTCATGCCCCACTTTGCCACATCCCTTCTGATACCATCTCCCATTTCCCCATAGTCCTATCATGAGCTCATGATGGTAGCTTTGTTTTAACGAATGTGGGGTCAGTAGACCTGCCTTGTACCTAGGGATCATCTAGTCTGATACCTTCAACTTCCAGATGAGGAATCTGAAGCAAGAGAAAATAAAATATTCCACGAACATGACACGGCTAGCTGGTAAACACCTTCAGAACAGTAAAATAGATCTGTGGATACCTCACTGTTTATAAAGAACTCCCATTGCACAAACACACACACACACACACACACACAAGCACAGTTTTTCAAATACATGATCTTAATCAATCATCACAGAAAACCTGCAGGGCAGACATGGCATTATTTCCTATGCATAAGTGAGGAAATTGAGGCAATAAGGAGTACAATAATATTAATTCATGACAGAATCATGACTTTCGATGGTTCCAACATGAGCACAGGTATCAGACAAGGTGCGTTGAATTTTGGCTTTCCACTTGCTGGTTTGTGACCTTGAGCAAATTAACCTCTCCAGGCACTCCAGGCCTCAGTACCAGAACCTGTAAAGTAGAGCTGATAGTAGTAGCTACTTCACTAAGTAGCTTTTCATAGAGATAATCAATTATATAATGATCACACAGGACTTATTGGAGTGTGTCATACACAGCATGTCTTCCATTAATACTAGATATAATTTTGGTGTTCTGAATTGGAATCACTTCCAACATATTATGCTGCATTGCTAAGCCTTCAGTTAAGGTATCTACTTAATATCACTCCCACAAATATTTTTTTTAATTTTTAAATGGAGCTCATTTAAATGAAGTCAAAAGGTACATTCAGTTACAAATAAGTCGTGAGATGCAATGTAATGTATCTGATCATGGTAATGACCTTTCAATGTATTATTGAATTCAGTTTGCCAATATTTATATGAGGATTTTTGCATCTATGTTCACTGGGATATTGAACTTTTCTTTCTTTTCTATTAGTGTCCATGTCCATTTTAGGTATAAATGCTGCCCTCATAAAGTGGTTTAAAAGTGCTACTTCCTCTTCTAC
The DNA here is from genome assembly GCA_032199065.1 of Smutsia gigantea. Classification (NCBI taxonomy): domain Eukaryota; kingdom Metazoa; phylum Chordata; class Mammalia; order Pholidota; family Manidae; genus Smutsia; species Smutsia gigantea. The sequence continues at coordinate 26,078 of JAVSCE010006017.1, read as the reverse complement.
TTTTAGAAAGAGTTTGAGAAGCATTCTCATTAATTCTTCTTTAAATGTTTGGTAGAACTTATCCAGTGAAGCCATTTAGTTCTGGACACTTTTTGGCTTCCAGGAAGTCTTTGATTACTGACTCATCTCCTTACTAATTGATCTGTTGATATTTATTTCCTCATGATTCAGTCTTGGCGAATTGTATGATTTTACCATTTGTCCATTTCTTCTAGATGGACCTGTTTGTCAGTTTATAATTGTACACGGTAGTCTCTTTTATGCTTTGTATTTCTGTGATATCAGTTGTAATGTCTCCCCTTTCATTTATAATTTTATGTATTACAGTCCTCTCCTTTTTTCCTGATGAGTATAGCTAAATGTTTCTCTGGTTTGTTTATCAGTTTAAAAGCCAAGTGCTTAGTTTCCTTAATCTTTTCTACTGTCCTTTAGTTTGATATGTGTATTTCTATGCTGATCTTTGTTATTTCCTTCCTTCTATTACTTAGTTCTACTTCCATGCATTATAATCTTAGGTTATTTTAATGACCTTTCTTCTTAATGCAGATATTCATCATTACAAACTTCCCACTAGAACTGCTTTGTTGCATCTCATAAATTTTGGTATATTGTATTTCCAGTTCATTCAACTAGGATATTACTTTGTATCTTTTGATTACTTCTGTGACACGCTGGTGTTCAATAGCATATTGTTTAATCTCCTCATATTATGAATCTTCCAATTGTCTTCTTCTACTTGAATTCTACTTTCTTACCATTGTGGTTGGAAAGGAATGCTTGATATGATTTTAATCTTCTTAAATATATGAACACATATTTTATGGCCTAACATATGATCTACCCTGGAGAAACTTCCAAATGTACACTAGAACAATGTATATGCGGCTTCCTTTAAATGAAATGTTTGTGAATATCTGTTAGGTCCATCTGCCCTAATATGTGGTTTAAGTCCAGTGTTTCATTGTTGACATTCCATCTGGATGATAAATCCATTGTTGAAAGTGGAGTAATGAAACTCTTTGCTATTATTGTATTGCTGTCTAGCTCTCCCTTCATCTCTCTTAATATTTGTCTTTGATATTTACGTAGTCCTCTATTGGATGCATATATATTTGCAAATCCTATTATCCTCCTGTTGGATTGACCACTTTATTATTATATAACAACCTTCTTTGTCTCTACCTAAAAGTCTATTTTTTTCTGATGTAAGTATAGTTATCTCTGCTTTCTTTGGTCTCCATTTACATTCAGTTCTTTCTCATCCCTTCACCTCCTATGTGTGCCTCCAAAGCTGTAATGAGTCTTTGGTAAGCAGTGCAGAGGTGGGCATTGTTTTTTTATTTTTTATTTTGCTATTATTAATACGCAATTACATGAGCAACATTCTGGTTACTAGACTCCTCCTATTATCAAGTCCCCATCACATACTGCATTGCAGTCACTGTCCATCAGCGTAGAAAGATGCCATTGAATCACAACTTTTCTTCTCTGTGTTATACTGCCTTCCCCGTATCCCCCACCCCACCCCACCCCCGCTACATTATGTGTGCTAATTGTAATAGCCCTTTTTCCCCCTTATCCCTCCCTTCCAACCCATCATCCCCAGTCCCTTTCCCTTTGGTAACTGTTAGTCCATTCTTGGGTTCTGTGAGTCTGCTTCTCTTTTGTTCCTTCAGTTTTTTCCTCTGTTCTTATACTCCACAGATGAGTGAAATCATTTGATACTTGTTTTTCTCCACCTGGTTTATTTAACTGAGCATAATACCCTCTATCTCCACCCATGTTGCTGCAGATCGTAGGATTGTTTTCTTTTTATGGCTGAAGAATATTCCATTGTGTTTATATACCACATCTTCTTTATCCACTCATCTACTGATGGACACTTAGGTTGCTTCCATTTCTTGGCTATTGTAAATAGTGCTGTGATAAACATAGGGTGCTATGTCTTTTTCAAACTGCGTGGCTGCATTCTTAGGGTAAATTCCTAGGAGTGGAATTCCTGGGTCAAATGGTATTTCTATTTTGAGTTTTCTGAGGAACCTCCATACTGCTTTCCACAATGGTTGAACTAACTTACATTCCCACCAGCAGCATAGGAGGGTTCCCCTATCTCTACATCCTCGCCAGCATTTGTTGGTTTATGTCTTTTGGATGGGGTCCATCCTAACTGGTGTGAGGTGATACCTAATTGTGGTTTTAATTTGGACTTTTCTGATAACTAGCGATGTAGAGCATCTTTTCATGTGCCTGTTGGCCATCTGAATTTCTTCCTTGGAGAAGTGTCTGTTCAGCTACATTGCCCATTTTTTAATTGGCTTATTTGCTTTTTGTTTGTTGAGGTGCATGAGCTCTTTATATAATTTGGATGTCAACCTCTTATCTGATATGTCATTTATGAATATATTCTCCAATACTGTAAGATGTCCTTTTGTTCTACTGGTGGTATCCTTTGCTGTACAGAAGATCTTTAGTTTGATATAGTCCTATTTGTTCATTTTTGCTTTTGTTTCCCTTGCTAGGGGATATATGTTTGTGAGAAGTTGCTCATGTCAATGTCCAATATATTTTTGCCTCTATATTTTTCTAAGAGTTTTTTATTAAGGTATTATTGATACACATTCTTACGAAGGTTTCACATGAAAAAACAATGTGGTTACTACATTTACCCATATTATCAAGTCCCCACCCATACTGCAAGGGCAGTCACTGTCCATCAGTGTAGTAAGATGCCACAGATTCACTTTGTCTTCTCTGTGCTACACTGTTTTCCCCATGATCCCCCACACCATGTGTACTAAACATAATACCCCTCAATCCCCTTCTCCCACATTCCCCACCCGCCCTCCCACACCTTTCCCCTTTGGTAACACTAGTTCCTTCTTGGAGTCTCTGAGTCTACTGCTGTTTTGTTCCTTCAGTTTTGTATCATTGTCATACTCCCCAAATGAGGGAAATAATTCAGCACTTGTCTTTCTCCACCTGGCTTATTTCACTGTGCATAATACCCTCTAGCTCCATCCATGTTGTTGCAAATGGCAGGATATGTTTCCTTCTTATGGCTGAATAGTATTCCATTGTGTATATGTACCACCTCTTCTTTATCCATTCATCTACTGATGGACACTTGGGTTGCTTCCATATCTTGGCTATTGTGAAAAGTGCTACAATAAACATAGGGGTGCATATGTCATTTTGAATCTGAGATGTTGTATTCTTTGGGTAAATTCCAAGGAGTGGGATTCCCGGGTCAAATGGTAATTGTATTTTTAGTTTTTTGAGAACCTCCATATTGCTTTCCACAATGGTTGAACTAGCTTACATTCCCACCAGCAGTGTAGGAGGGTTCCCCTCTCTCCACATCCTCACCAGCATTTGTTGTTCTTAGTCTTTTCGATGCTGGCCCTCCTTACTGGTGTGAGGTGATATCTCATTGTGGTTTTAATTTACATTTCCATGATGATTAGTGATGCGGTGCATCTTTTCATGTGTCTGTTGGCCATCTGAATTTCTTCTTTAGAGAACTGTCTCTTCATATCCTCTGCCCATATTTTAATTGGGTTATTTGTTTTTTGGTTGTTGAGGCATGAAGTTCTTTATACATTTTGGATGTTAACCCGTTGTCGGATATGTCATTTACAAATATATTTCACATGCTGTAGGATGCTTTTGTTCTGTTGATGGTGTCCTTTGCTGTACCGAAACTTTTCAGTTTGATGTAGTCCCATGAGTTCATTTTTGCTTTTGTTTCCCTTACTCGAGTAGATGCATTCAGAAAGAAGTTGCTCATGCTTATATTCAGGAAATTTTGCCTCTGTTATATTCTAAGAGTTTTATGGTTTTATGACTTACATTCAGGTCCTTGATCCATTTTAAGTTTACTTTTGTGTATGGGATTAAGCAATAATCCAGTTTCATTCTCTTGCATGTAGCTGTCCAGCTTTTTCCAACACTAGCTGTTGAAGAGGCTGTCATTTCCCCATTGTATGTCCATGGCTCCTTTATCATATATTAATTGACTGTATATGGTTGGGTTAATATCAGGGCTCTCTAGACTGTTCCATTGGTCTATGGGTTTGTTCTTGTGCTAATACCAAATTGTCTTGAGTACTGTGGCTTTGTAGTAGAGCTTGAAGTTTGGGAGCATAATCCCCCCAGCTTTATTCTTCCTTCTCAGGATTGCTTTGGCTATTCAGCGTCGTTTGTGGTTCCATATGAATTTTAGAACGATTTTCTCAAGTTTGTTGAAGAATGCTGTTGATATTATGATAGGAATTGCATTGAATCTGTAGACTGCTTCAGGCAGGATACCCATTTTGACAATATTAATTCTTTCTCTCCTTTAGCACAGGATATGTTTCCATTTATTGGTATCTTCTTTAATTTCTCTCATGAGTGTCTTGTAGTTTTCAGAGTATAGGTCTTTCACTTCCTTGTTCATCAGGGATATCGGTCTGTAGTTTTCTTTTTTGTGGTGTCTTTGCCTGGTTTTGGTATTAGAGTGATGCTGGCCTCATAGAATGAGTTTGGAAGTATTCCCTCTTCTTCTACTCCTTGGAAACCATTAAGGAGGATGGGTATTGAGTCTGCACTAAATGTTTGATAAAATTCAGCGGTGAAGCCATCTGGTTCAGGTATTTTGTTCTTAGGTAGGTTTTTGATTACCAGTTCAATTCATTGCTGGTAATTGGTCTGTTCAGATTTTCTGTTTCTTTCTGGATCAGCCTTGGAAGGTTGTATTTTTCTAGAAAGTTGTCCATTTCTTCTAGGTTATCCAGTTTGTTGGCATATAATTTTTCATAGTATTCTCTAATAGTTCTTTGTATTTCTGTGGTGTCCATAGTGATGTTTCCTTTCTTATTTCTGATTCTGTTTATGTGAGTAGACTCACTTTTTTTCTTGTTAAGTCTGGCGAGGGGTTTATCTATTTTGTTTATTTTCTCGACGAACCACTCTTGCTTTCATTGATTCTTTCTATTGTTTATTCTTCTCGATTTTATTTATTTCTGTTCTAATCTTTATTATGTCCCTCCTTCTACTGACTTTGGATCTCATTTGCTCTTCTGTTTCTAGTTTCGTTAATTGTGAGTTGTTTAGACTGTTCATATGTGATTGCTCTTCTTAGCACGGCCTTCACTGCATCCCCCAGATTTTGCGGTGCTGAATTATTGTTGTCATTTGTCTCCATGTATTGCTTGATCTCTGTTTTTATCTGGTCGTTGATCCATTGGTTATTTAGGAGCCTGCTGTGAATCCTCCATGTATTTGTGGGATTTTTCATTCTCTTTGCGTAATTCATTTCTAGTTTCATACCTTTGTGGTCTGAGAGTCTGTTTGGTACAATTGCAGTATTTTTGAATTTACCGAGGCTCTTTTTGTGGCCTAGTATATGATCTATTCTTGAAAATGTTCTATGTGCACTTGAGAAGAATGTGTATTCTGCTGCTTTGGGGTGTAGAGTTCTGTAGGTGTCCATCTGTTCTAATGTGTTGTTCAGTGCCTCTGTCTCCTTACTTATTTTGCCTGGTTGATCTGTCCTTCCGAGTGAGTGGTGTGTTGAAGTCTCCTAGAATGAATGCATTGCATTCTATTTCTGCTTTTAAATCTCTTAGTATTTGTTTCACATATGTAGGTGCTCCTGTGTTGGGCACATCGATATATATAATGGTTATATCTTCTTGTTGTATTCACCCTTTTATCATTATGTAATGTCCTTCTTTGTCTCTTGTGACTTTCTTTGTTTTGAAGTCTATTTTGCTGATACAAGTACTGCAACTCCTGCTTTTTTCTCACTATTAGTTGCATGAAATATCTTTTTCCATTCCTTTATTTTCAGTCTGTGTATGTCTTTGGGTTTGTAGTGAGTCTCTTGTAGGCAGCATATAGGTGGGTCTTGTTTTTTTACCCATTCAGTGACTCTATGTCTTTTGATTGGTGCATTAAGACCATTTACATTTAGGGTGATTATGGATAGGTATGTACTTATTGGCATTGCAGGCTTTAGATTTGTGGTTACCAAAGGTTCAAGGGCAATTCCCCTACTATCTAACAGTCTAATTTAACTCACTTCCTATCCTATTACAAACACAACCTAAAGGGTTTTTTTTCTCCTTTTTCTTCCTCCTCCATTCTTTGTATGTTATGAATCATATTTTGTACTCTTTGTCTTCCCTTGGGTGACATCTGTTTAGCCTTAGGAATAGTTCCCTCTGTAGGAGTTCCTCCAAAATGCACTGTAGATGTGGTTTGTGGGAGGTAAATTCTCTCAGCTTTTGCTTATCTGAAAATTGATTAATCCTTCCTTCAAATTTAAATGGTAACCTTACCGGGTAGAGTATTCTTGGTTCAAGGCCTTTCTGCTTCATTGCATTAAATATATCATGCCACTCCCTTCTGGCACGTAAGGTTTCTGTTGAGAAGTCTGATGATAGCCTGATAAGTTTTCCTTTGTATGTGATCTTTTTTCTCTATCTAGCTGCTTTTAAAAATCTGTCTTTATCCTTGATCTTTGCCATTTTAATTATTATATGTCTTGATGTTATCTTCCTTGGGTCTCTTGTGTTGGGAGACCTGTGCACCTCCATGGCTTGAGAAACTATCTCCTCCCCCAGACTGTGGAAGTTTTCAGCAATTACCTCCTCAGTGACACTTTCTATCCATTTTTCTCTCTTCTTCTTCTTCTGGTACCTCTATAATGTGAATATTGTTCCATTTGAATTGGTCACACAGTTCTCTCAATATTCTTTCATTCTTAGAGATTCTTTTTTCTCCCTGTGCCTCAGCTTCTTTGTATTCCTCTTCTCTAACTTCTGTTCCATTTACCTTCTCTTCTACTACATCTAATCTGCTTTTAAATCCCTCCATTGTATGTTTCATTTCAGAAATGGAATGTCTTAATGTTTGAATCTCCAATTTAAATTCGTTCCTGAGTTCCTGAACCTTTTTCTGTACCTCCATAAGCATGTTTACAATTTTTAATTTGACCTCTCTTTCAGGAGGATTGGTGAATTCGGTTTCATTTGGCCCTTTTTCTGGGGTTTGGGAGATTTTGGTCTGAACCATGTTCTTTTGATGTTTCATATTCCTGTGTGCTGCCCACTAGTGCACAGAAGCTCCAGGCTCTGGAGTTGCCCAGCCCCTAGAGTGAGGTTGGCAGTCATAGGGGAGTTAAGCTTGTGCCTGGAGGGAGGAACAATCTGTTTCCTGATTCCCATCTGCTGTGCCTGTCTCCAGCATAAGACAGTGGTCCAAGCAGAGAGGTGTAAGCCTCTGTGCTTTGTGTCTCTAGCTGTTGTAGGCGGGGCCTTCCTCTTGCTGGCCAGACGCCAGCACAGTGCAGTAGGCTTTGCATAGCACCTGAAGCTCCTCAAAGTTCCTAACCAGCTGGGCAGAGTGTGCCCAGACAAACTTAACCTTGTCTAGCTCTCCCTTTTCCTGTGCAGCAAGCTCTTCCCAATCCCCGCCCCTTCAGCAGCCCTCTCACTGCTAGGAAGTCTCTCACAGGGCTGCTGGATGTGCATTCCCTCCTCCACAAATGGCCAGAAGGTTAGTTTCTCAAGCACTCTGCCTGTCTGAGCTCCCCAACATCCACAGCACCACACACTAAAAACTATAGGTTTCTGCTCACAAAGCAGATCTCCTGGGGTAGGTGTTCAGCCGTCCCAGGCTTCCACCCCCTCCTCTGCTCCGTTTCTCTTCCTCCCACCAGTGAGCTGGGGTGGGGTAAGGGCTTGCGTCCTGCCGGATTAAGGCTTTCGTATGTTACCCTGTTTTGTGAGGTCTGCTCTGTTTGTGAAATCTGTATGCAATCTGGTTCAGCCTTCTTTCTTTTTGCTGTCTTAAGGTTAGTTGTATTAATTGACTATATTTTTGTACTGTTTGTGGTTTTTTAGAGGACCTCTCGGTCTCACCTCTCATGCCACCATCTTGAATTCTCTCCCTTCTGTTTTTTTATATATTCAGAAATTCAGTGTGTTTCACTGGAGAACTTAGTCCTTTTCAGTTAAAGTCTTTCAGAGAGGTGTGGACTTACTATTGTCACTTTTTTCATTCTTTTCTGGCTGTTTAGTAATCTTTTGGCTTCTTTCTTCTCTTGCTCTCCTTAGTGATTTAATGGTTTTCTTTACTGTTATGCTTAGATTCTTTCCTCTTTATGTATTTACTAGAGGTTTTGGCTTTTTGTTATCATGAGGCTTATATAAACCATCTATTATAGTTCTAACAGTCAGTTAGAGTCTGAAAACAACTTAAGCTCTGGCTCATACTGAAACTACATTTTTACCCACCTGCCTCCACATTTTATGTTTTTAATGTAAATACCTACATGTTTTTTATCTCATGTATCTACTAACACTTTCCTTTGAATATGGGTATTTTCCTATTTTTGTCTTTCACTCTTCATACTAAATTTATAAGTAATATACCACCACAATGACATTATCATATCTGAACTTAAATATTTTTACCTTTCCAGTGAGATTTACATTTTCATATGTTTCCTGTTACTAATTAGAAACTTTTCATTTCTACGTAAAGAGATCCATTTAGAGTCTCTTGTAAAACTAATCTAGTGGTGATGAACTCTTTAGGTTTCCTTGTCTGGTAAACTCTTTATTGCTCCTTCAATTATGAAAGACAGCTTATCAGGGTAGACTGTTCTTGGATGGCATACATTTCTCAGCACATTGCATATATTGTGCCACTCTCTCTTAGGCCTGAAAATTTTCTGCTGGAAAATTTACTGATAGTCTTCCACAGGTTCTCTTGTACATAACAAGTTGTTTTTCTCTTTCTGTTTAAGATTCTTTGTTTTTATATTTTTATATTTTATTCATATATATAAGACATTGTGGTGTGGTTCTTTTTTGATTCATATTATTTCAAGTACTCTGGTATTCCTAGATCTAGATGTCCATTACTTTCCCCAGGTCAGGAATATTTTCAACCATTGCTTATTGAAATAAGCTTTCGTCCATTTCACTCTCCCTTCACCTTCTGAGACTTCTATAATGAAAATATTGATGTATTTTATGGTGTCCCATAAGTCTCTTAAGCTATCCTCACTCTTCATTATTTATTCTTTTTGCGCTTCTAAAAGGATGAATTGCATTGACCTATCTTCAATTTCATTAATTCTTTTTCTAGCTCATCCAGTATGGCTGAATCTCTTTTGAATTTTTCAGTTTATTTTATTCTGCATCTATGTGATTCTACTTAATAATTTCTTATATTTTGTAACTCTTTATTGAAATCCTCATTTTGTTCATGTAAAGTCTCCTAACCATGGTGAAAATCTTTATTGCCATAAATGGAACTATTCATCAGGTAAATAATTTATCCCTATTTCGGTAAGGTCTGTTTCTAGAGTTTTATCTTGTTCTTTTGTTTGGACATATTCCTCTGTTCATTTTTCTGCATTCTCTGTGTTGGTTTCTGTGCATTAAAAAAAAAACCACCACCTCTCCTAGTATTCAAGGTGTATCTTGTGTAGATGAAACTTATCATCCATCTGGGCCCTATCTCAAAGTTATCTCTCAAACCTTTGTGATTTCCCAGGAGCCTTTGGTCTTCTTAGTAGCTCCTAGTAGTTTATTGCATAACAATAGCAGTCAGTGACCTGAAAGGGAGGGTTCTCATTCAACAACTAGAGGCAGGGTAATTGGGGCCAGACATGCAGGAAGCATTTTGAAAGTAGGTTAATAGATTTGTTTGGGAGAAATACTGAGGTTAGGTGTTTCTTTCTATTCCCTCTGCAATAAGCTCTGGGGATGATTGTCTGTTAAGAACTATTTGTTTGTGCACTACAGACCTCTGGGACCCATGAGCACAGCCCAGGTAACCAACAGAGCCAGGCTGATGTATCTTCTGAGCAGCAATCACAAAACCTGGGGCACCAGGTATGTGCACAAGCTCATTCCCGGAGAGACTGGTGACCTTGGAGTGGGGCAAGGAGGGAATGCAAAGATGGCACCTGAAGACCTCCCTAGTCTCCAGGGAGGATTGCATTCTGCTGCTACGTGGGTGTCAAATTAGAAGCCTCACACATGATCTTCAGCTTTTACAATATGCAAATAGCTCCTTTTCACTGAGATGCTTGGAGCTGGATGTTTCTGAGTGCTACTCCTGCACCAATCCCTGGAAGAAAATCCATGAGAAATGTCTCTATGCTCTAATTTTTGGGTCCTGTGGATTTATGTCCAGTTGACTTTCAGAGCTGGATGTTATTTGGGGCATCATCCCTCAGAAGGAGTCTTGATAGTTGGGACACTGGCTGCTGGTTCAACCTCTTCACTATTCAAGGAGAATCTGGGAGTTGCATATGACTGTACCCAGGGATGGGGTTACCCCTGAGCCTGAGTCTCTATCTTTCTTACCTGTCTCAACATGGGTTTTTTCTTATTTTCACAACATGTAAGAGTCAGCTGGGTGATGAATCTCTCTCAGAGAAAATTGCACTGTATGGAACTGTAGATTTCCTGTGTTTCTGTGAAGAGATGAGTTCAGGGTCCTCCTGGGCCACCTACCTGAACCAGAACCTCCTGTCCCCTTCTGAAAACTAAAACTCAGCATCCACACATCAACAAAAGTACAACTTTACAGTTAATAGATTCACATAAACAAATTAACTTCTGAAATCATGGAAATAGATAAGAAAATACAGACCATGTAAAAGTTCGCATAAGTAAGGAGATAACAAAGACCACAGTGGAAATAAATGCACTAAAGATTATAAAAGTGACAGAAATGACAAAGAAACTAAAAGCTAGTGTTTTAAAGGTAAACAAATTGACAAAACTCCTAGTCTACGAAAAAAGGAGATAAAGCTAATCCTAACATTAACCCAAAGCCTTATGCTAAACTATATATGATGTTAAAATTATTCTTATATCAAAAATGGATAAGGACACTCCAAGAAATCAAAACTATACACCAATGTCTGATGAATATAGATGCAAAAATTCAAGACAAAATATTAATAAACTTAATTCAACACATCAAAAAGATCATACACCGTGATCAAGATGAATTCATCCCTGATTTGCAAGGATGGTTCACCACATAAAAATCCATAAATTTGATACACTGCATTAATAGAATAAAAGATAAATATCATATGATCATCTCAAAAGATGCTAAAAAAGCATTGACAAAATAAAATACCTTCATGATTAAAACCTTAAACAAATTGGATATAGAAGGAACATACCACAACACAACTAAGGCCATATACAACAAACTCACAGCTAACATAATATGAAAAAAAGAAGGATGGAATTTTTTCTCTAAGATTAAGAACAAAACACGTATGCCTTATCTCACTCCTCCTTTTCAACACAGTACTGGAAGTCCTAGCTAGAACAATCAGGCAAAGAAAGGAATGAAAGGCATCTCAATCACAAAAAAAGGAAAATTGTCATTATTGAAAATGATATATTCTTATATATTTTTAAAATCCTAGATATTCAACCGGTAATCTGTTGGAACAAATTCATTAAGTTGTAGGATATAAAATCACCATATGAACTGGGCACTTCTGAGAAGATGGCGGTGTGAGCAGGGCAGCAGAAATCTCCTCCCAACACTATATTTATCTACGAAAACACAGCAAATACATCTATTCCTAAAAGAGAGACGAGAATGCACAGGAAAGCGCACAGCGTGCAGCTACACCCAAGAGGACTCGGCACCCCAAGAGGCGGGTAAGATATGGAGCCGTGACCGGTGGGACCCGAGCACTCCCCCACCCCAGCGCACCGGCGAGAGGAGAGGATTCAAAGCCGGGAGGGAGTGGAAGTACACGCCGCGAAGTAGCCAGCCCCGGTGATCCGTGCGGGGAGCGCTGACCCACATTACGCAGTGCAGCGGAGATTGGAGAGACAGAGGGGCAGGATCTGAGCGGGAAATAAGCCAGGGTGCTTGCAGCCGGCTCCCGGGAAGGAAAAAAAGAACGCGCTCTTTCTTCAGCGGTCTTAAAGAGACAGGAGCCCAGCGGAGGTGGATCACCCCAGCACACTCAGCCCAGCAGGCTGGGAGTCCTGGGGAGTTTCAGACAACTTAGCTGGTGACTGAGGAAGCGTAGCCATACTTACACTTCTCACTGAGATCAACAGCCTCCTATTCGTTCCCACCCCTGCCAGAGCGATAAAGAGCCCTGCGGAGCCAGCTGTTGAATAGTGGGGCAATAGCGCCACCTACAGCATTCCCACAGAATCTACGTGTGGTGGGCATTTTTTTTTCTTTGTTTTGTTTTGTTTTGTTTTTTGTTTTGTTTTTGTTTTTTCTTTTCTTTCTTTTTTTCTTTTTTTCTTTCCTTCTTTCTGCTTTTTTCTCTTTTTTTTCTCTTTTTTTTTCTTCTCTTCTTAAAGTCTTAAAGAGCCCACCTGACATACGTGGCAACTATCAGTGACCAATTATATGGCCAAGAAAAGACAGAGGAATATGGTTCAGACCAAAATCAACCAGACAACCCCAGAGAGGGAGTCTGAAGGGATGGAAATGCACAGCCTCCCAGAAAAACAATTCAGAATAAAAGTCATAACCATGCTGATGAACCTACAGAGAAATGTGCAAGAGCTGAGGGAGGAAGTGAGGGAACTGAGGAAAGACAATACAGAAATCAGACAAGCGATCGACGGGCTTAACAGCAGAATGGATGAGATGCGAGAGACTGTTAATGGAATAGAAAACAGAGAACAGGAGTACAGAGCAGCTGAGGCAGAGAGAGATAAAAGGATTTCTAGGAATGAAAGAATATTAAGAGAACTGTGTGACCAATCCAAACGGAACAATATTCGCATTATAGGAGTACCAGAGGAAGAAGAGAGAGAAAAAGGGATAGAAAGTGTCTTTGAAGAAATAATTGCTGAAAACTTTCCCTCGCTGGGGAAGGAAGTAGTCTCGCAGTCCACCGAAGCTCATAGATCTCCCAACACAAGGGACCCAAGGAAGACAACACCAAGACACATAATAATTAAGATGGCAAAGATCAAAGATAAAGACAGGGTATTAAAGGCAGCTAGAGAGAGAAAAAAGATCACCTACAAAGGAAAACCCATCAGACTATCATCAGACTTCTCAACAGAAACCTTACAGGCCAGAAGAGAATGGCATGATATATTTAACGTTATGAAACAGAAGGGCCTCGAACCAAGAATATTGTATCCAGCACGATTATCATTTAAATATGATGGAGGGATTAAACAATTTCCAGATAAACGAAAGTTGAGAGAGTTTGCCTCTCATAAACCACCACTACAGGATATCTTAAATGGACTGCTCTAGATGGAGGCACACCTAAGGCTAAAAAGATGTCACCAGAGAAAATAAAATCATAGCAAAGAAAGCAGACCATCCAAATACTAACTAAAGGCAAAGAATAAAACACCTATTATAGAAAGAATGGAGGAGGAGGAATAAGAAGGGAGAGAAAGAAAGAAACATCAGACTGTGTTTACAATAACTTAACAAGAAAGTTAAGTTAGATTGTTAGATAGTAAAGAAGCAACCCTTGAACCCTTGGTAACCACGAATCTAAAGCCAGCAATGGCAATAAGTACATACCTATCAATAATCACCCTAAATGTAAATGGACTGAATGCACCAATCAAAAGACACAGAGTAACAGAATGGATAAAAAAGCAAGACCCATCTATATGCTGCCTACAAGAAACTCACCTCAAATCCAAAGATATACACAGACTAAAAGTGAAGGGATGGAAAAAGATATTTCATGCAAACAACAAAGAGAAAAAAGCAGGTGTTGCAGTACTTGTATCAGACAAAATAGACTTCAAAACGAAGAAAGTAGCAAAAGATAAAGAAGGACATTACATAATGATAAAGGGGTCAGTCCAACAAGAAGATATAACCATTATAAATATATATGCACCCAACACAGGAGCGCCAGCATATGTGAGACAAATACTAACAGAATTAAAGGAGGAAATAGACAGCAATGCATTCATCTTAGGAGACTTCAACACACCACTCACTCCAGAGGACAGATCAACCAGACAGAAAATAAGTAAAGACACAGAGGCACTGAACAACACACTAGAACAGATGGACCTAACAGACATCTACAGAACTCTACACCCAAAAGCAACAGGATACACATTCTTCTCAAGTGCACATGGAACATTTTCCAGAATAGACCACATACTAGGCCACAAAAAGAACCTCAGTAATTTCAAAAATATTGAAATCCTACCAACCAACTTCTCAGATCACCAAGGTATAAAACTAGAAATAAATTTTAGAAAGAAATCAAAAAGGCTCACAAATACATGGAGACTTAACAACACTCTCCTAATTAATCAATGGGTTAACGACCAAATCAAAACAGAAATCAAAGAATATATGGAGACTAATGACAATAACAACACAAAGCTACAACTTCTGTGGGACGCAGCAAAGGCAGTTCTAAGAGGAAAGTATATTGCAATCCAGGCCTATTTAAAGAAGGAAGAACATTCCCAAATGAATAGTCTAAAGACACAATTACTGAAATTGGAAAAAGAAGAACAAATGAGGCCCAAAGTCACCAGAAGGAGGGACATAATAAAGATTAGAGAAGAAATAAATAAAATTGAGAAGAATAAAACAATAGAAAAAATCAATAAAACCAAGAGCTGGTTCTTTGAAAAAATAAACAAAATAGATAAACCCCTAGCCAGACTCATTAAGAGAAAAAGAGAATCTACACACATAAACACAATCAGAAATGAGAAAGGAAAAATCACGACGGACCCCACAGAAATACAAAGAATCATAAGAGAATATTATGAGAATCTATATGCTAACAAGCTGGAAAACATAGAAGAAATGGACAACTTCTTAGAAAAATACAACCTTCCAAGACTGACCAAGCAAGAAACAGAAAAACTAAACAGACCAATCACCAGCAACGAAATCGAATTGGTAATCAAAAAACTACCCAAGAACAAAACCCCGGGCCTGATGGATTCACCTCTGAATTCTACCAGACATATAGAGAAGAAATAACACCAATTCTCCTTAAAGTTTTCAAAAAAATAGAAGAGGAGGGAATACTTCCAAACTCATTCTATGAAGCCAGCATCACTCTAATACCAAAACCGGGCAAAGACCTCACCAAAAAAGAAAATTACAGACCAATATCCCTGATGAACGTAGATGCAAAAATACTCAACAAAATATTAGCAAACCGAATTCAAAAATACATCAAGAGGATCATACACCATGATCAAGTGGGATTCATCCCAGGGATGCAAGGATGGTACAACATTCGAAAATCCATCAACATCATCCACCACATCAACAAAAAGAAGAACAAAAACCACATGATCATCTCCATAGATGCTGAAAAAGCATTTGACAAAATTCAGCATCCATTCCTGATTAAAACTCTCAACAAAATGGGTATAGAGGGCAAGTACCTCAACATCATAAAGGCTATATATGATAAACCCACAGCTAACATCATACTTAACGGCGAGACGCTGAAAGCTTTTCATCTAAGATCGGAAACAAGACAGGGATGCCCACTCTCTCCACTGTTATTCAACATAGTACTGGAGGTCCTAGCCACAGCAATCAGACAAAACAAAGACATACAAGGCATCCAGATTGGTAAAGAAGAAGTCAAATTGTCACTATTTGCAGATGACATGATACTGTACATAAAAAACCCTAAAGATTCCATTCCAAAACTACTAGAACTAATATCTGAATTCAGCAAAGTTGCAGGATACAAAATTAACACACAGAAATCTGTTGCTTTCCTATACACTAATGATGAACTAACAGAAAGAGAAATCAGAAAAACAATTCCATTCACAATTGCATCAAAAAGAATAAAATACCTAGGAATAAACCTAACGAAGGAAGTGAAAGACCTGTACTCTGAAAACTACAAGACACTCCTAAGAGAAATTAAAGAGGACACTAACAAATGGAAATGCATCCCATGCTCTTGGCTAGGAAAGAATAAATATTGTCAAAATGGCTATACTACCTAAAGCAATCTACAGATTCAATGCAATCCCTATCAAACTACCAACAGCTTTCTTCAATGAACTGGAACAAATAATTCTAAAATTCATATGGAACCACAAAAGACCCCGAATAGCCAAAGCAATCCTGAGAAGGAGGAATAAAACAGGGGGAATTACACTCCCTGACTTCAAGCTCTACTACAAAGCCACAGTAATCAAGACAATTTGGTATTGGCACAAAAACGGACCCACAGACCAGTGGAACAGAATAGAAAATCCAAACATTAACCCAAACATATACAGTCAATTAATATTTGATAAAGGAGCCTTGGATATACAATGGGGAGATGACAGCCTCTTCAGCAGCTGGTGTTGGAAAAACTGGACAGCTACATGTAAGAGAATGAAACTGGACTACTGTCTAGCCCCATACACAAAGGTAAACTCAAGGTGGATCAAAGACCTGAATGTAAGTCATGAAACCATAAAACTCTTAGAAAAAAACATAGGCAAAAATCTCTTGGACATAAACATGAGCAACTTCATGAACATATCTCCCCGGGCAAGGGAAACAAAGGCAAAAATGAACAAGTGGGACTATATCAAGCTGAAAAACTTCTGTACAGCAAAGGACACCATCAGTAGAACAAAACGACATCCTACAGTATGGGAGAATATATTCATAAAAAATGTATCTGATAAAGGGTTGACATCCAAAATATATAAAGAACTCATGCACCTTAACAAACAGAAAGCAAATAATCCAATTAAGAAATGGGCAGAGGACATGAATAGACACTTCTCCAAAGAAGAAATTCAGATGGCCAACAGGCACATGAAAAGATGCTCCACATCGTTAATCATCAGAGAAATGCAGATTAAAACCACAATGAGATATCACCTCACACCAGTGAGGATGGCCAACATCCAAAACACAAACAACAACAAATGTTGGCGAGGATGTGGAGAAAAGGGAACCCTCCTACACTGCTGGTGGGACTGCAAATTAGTTCAACCATTGTGGAAAGCAGTATGGAGGTTCCTCAAAAAACTCAAAATAGAAATACCATTTGAACCAGGAATTCCACTCCTAGGAATTTACCCTAAGAATGCAGCAGCCCAGTTTGAAAAAGACAGATGCACCCCTATGTTTATCGCAGCACTATTTACAATAGCCAAGAAATGGAAGCAACCTAAGTGTCCATCAGTAGATGAATGGATAAAGAAGATGTGGTACATATACACAATGGAATATTATTCAGCCATAAGAAGAAAACAAATCCTACCATTTGCAACAACATGGATGGAGCTAGAGGGTATTATGCTCAGTGAAATAAGCCAAGCCGAAAAAGACAAGTATCAAATGATTTCACTCATATGTGGAGTATAAGAACAAAGAAAAAAACTGAAGGAGCAAAACAGCAGCAGACTCACAGAACCCAAGAACGGACTAATAGTTACCAAAGGGAAAGTGACTGGGGAAAATGGGCGGGAAGGGAGGGATAAGAGGGAAAAAGGGGCATTATGATTAGCACATATAATGTTGGGGGTGCACGGGGAGGGCAGTACAACTCAGAGAAGACAAGTAGTGATTCTATAGCATCTCACTACGCTGATGGACAGTGACTGTAATGGGGTTGGTGGGGGGGGACCTGATGAAGGAGTAGTTTAATAACCGTAATATTGCACATGTAATTGTAGATTAATGATAATAAAATAAATTATATTTTAAAAAATCACCATATGGAAACCAGTTGCTTTCCTATACACTAACAATAAAACATCTGGAAAAGAAGTAAAGAATATTATCCCATTCACAATAACATTAGAACAATAAAATACTTAGTAAGCTTAATCAAGGAAGTGAAAGATTGTACTATGAAAAGCACAATAATTGCCGAAATAAACTGAAGACACAAACAAATGGAAAGATAACCTGTGTTCCTGGAACAAAATCAATATTCTTCAAATATCCATATTACTCACACCCATCTCTATATTCAACACAATCTCTATTAAAATTCTAATGGCATTTTTCACAGGAATAGAAAACACAATACTAAAATTTTCATGAAACCACAAAAGACACTCCGTAGCCAAAGGAGTTCTGAAAAAGAAGAAAAAGGAAGCATCACATTCCTGACTTCAAATTATGCCACAGGCTATGCCAACCAAAACAATATGGGCCTACCATAAAAATAGATAAGCCAACAAAACAAATAGAGTCCGTAAATAAGCCCTTGCACGTATAGGTCTGTTTCTAGTGTTTTGTTTGGAACATATTCTGATATGTGAAAGAAAGTCAAAAATGTTCAATAGAGACAGCTTGTCTCTATAAAAAATGGTGTTGGAAAAATGGAATAACCACATATGTAAGAATGAAATTGGACTTTTATGTTCCGCCACTCAGGAGCATTAACCATGAATAAATTAAAGATTTGACCTGAAACCATAAGATTCCTAGATGAAAAGATAGGAAACGAGCTCCTTGACATTGGTCACAGAAATAATTTTTAGGATATAGCACCAAAAGCACAAGGAACAAAAGCAAAAATCAACAAATTGGACTACATCAAATTAAAAAGCCTCTGCACAACAAAAGAAGCAATCAAGCATCAATGAAAAGGCAACATAGAGAATGATACAAAATATCTGCAAACCATATATCAGAAAATATTTTTAAACCATGAATGATAAAAAATATCTGCAAACCATATATCAGAAAATATTTGTAAACCATGTATCAGATAATTAGTTGATACCCATAGATACAAAGAACTCATACAACTCAAGAACAAAACAACAAACAAGCTAATAAAAAATGAGCCGAAGAACTGAAGAGACATTTTTCCAAAAAGACAACCAAATGGCCAACAGGTATGTGAAAAGGTGCTGAACACTAACCCAGGAAATGCAAAAGGAAAACCAAAATGAGATTCACCTCAAACCTTTAGAATGGCCACCATAAAGAAGACAAGAGATAACATGTTGGTGAGGACATGTAGAAAATCGACCCTTATACACTCTTTTGGGGATGTAAATTCTTTTAGCCACTATTAAAAATAGTACAGAATTCCTCAAATTGCTACGAATAGGACTGCCAATGACCCAGCAATTCTACTTGTACCTATATATGCAGTGGATATAAAAACAGGATATTTAAAGATATCTGCACCTCCACGTTTATTGCAGTATTTTCACAAGAGCTAATAAATACTATCTTATAAACCTAACAGAGATCTGTCTCCTAAGGAAGATCGCATAGCCCCATAGAAACAGACCTGTCACACATTATTATACATTTTTAAGAAGCAATGCTTCAGACAGCATGCCTATGGCTGCACAGAGGCCACACATTTATTCATACTGCATTTCTTTCCTTGGCATGGGGAGAGCCCTCACATACTTTCCCAGAGGCGCAATAATTTCCCTCCTCTCAATCCTGTCCATGTGGAAGCTCACAAAAGATTTCGCAAAGACTTCAAATATCTCTTCACTTACAATTCTTAACTAAGTGAAATAATTCATGTCACTCAGCAAAACTGACACTCAAAATATCATTAAGTATCCAATGAATTGCCAAAGATAATCTGTAATTGTAATGACATCTGTTTTGTATCAGCTTATTCAAGTCTGATATCAATCAGGCAAATCAACAGTCAGTGCTATTACATATGTTGTTATTCTTTTAACCAGATGACAAAGACCAAAAGATTTATAAAACCTGGCCAGAGTTGAGAACTCTGCCTATCCCAGTATTTATTTTCTCTCACGGTCTTTAAGGCCTTGAGGAACATATCAGAATTAAAGTAACTCTAACCATTCTACTCCATCTATTATATCACCTCATATAACCAAAAATCATTAGAGCAGAAAATGGACAATAGGAGAGGATGTATACCAATGTTCCCTATTTATACTTCATTTCAGGAATACTGTATATCAGTATCCTTTATTACAATGAATTCTCACACAAATCTCCTCTTACCAAACATGAACAGATGCTGAAATATCAGAAACAATTTGATAGTGTGAATATGTAAACCAAGGTAAATTTTTTGGATTTAATGTAGAAAAGAGAGAGGTTTGAGTCCCACACTCTCAGAAATTACTATTGGCTGTGACATGGAATTTGAAAACATCTCCCAACAAAAATCCCTATTGGACTCTAGAGGCCAGAAACTAAATCATTAGACTCATAAGTAAATGGCACTGCAGGGCCCACATCCTTCGGTCTATTCAACTTTATGATTGAAATCACCTCTTTCTACCAAAGACTACAGGTGTGGAGATGAGGATGTGACCAAAAATTTATTAGATGGTTAGCACTGAAAGAGGCCTTACATAAACATTAGCTGCCTCAGACTGGTGTTTCCAGTAGGCATAATCAGACCAATTTTATAGCTTTCTTTCTGTCCAAATGCCCAAACCCTACCTCTTTTTATTTCCCCTCTGGTCAGAAACAGAAAAAACAACAATCACCATCATATCATTGCATTAGAATATTTAGCAGACAGGGTTTTTATACTCCTGGGGCCTCTGCCTGGTATTTCTCATGGTTCAGTCTCAGAATCAAGAAAGGCCACAAGTTTCTAAACCTTGATGTTTCACAAATACATGTGGACAGATTAATAAATGATGAGATATCTCCTCATGTAGACTGAAAGTAATGAAGCTAGAAGACTTTAGTATATACAGTTTGTGTGGATTTTTATCACCTATTAGTCAATTGTGGTGTATTTCCTACGTCAAATTAAACCTTCTTTCTCCAAAGGCAGTGTGAAATTTGTAGCAGTCTGTTCATATGCACAGTATTGTGCATTAAGACAATTCTGAAGGGGTAATACATTAAAAAATCTCAGAATCTGTGACGTTAGCAATACCCTCCATTCTTCTGTAACCTCTTCAAGGCATCTTTGATTTCCTTGTTCCGCAGACTGTAAATCAATGGGTTCAACATGGGAATCATCACTGTGTAGAAGACCGATGCAAATCTGTCAAAACTGGAAGAACCACCAGAGCTGGAACGCAAATACACAAAGCCACTTGAGATATAGAAGAGAGAAACTACTGTCAGGTGAGAAGCACAGGTGTTGAAAGCTTTGGACCTGCCTTTAGCTGTAGTGATCTTCATGATGGACATGACAATATAGACATAGGATATCATGATAACAAGGGCATTTATTATTGCAAAGATAATTGTTAATACGGCAAGTAAGACTTTGGCAAAGAAAATGTCAGAGCAGGACAGGACTAACAGTTGGGGCATGTCACAGAAGAAGTGGTGGATGACATTAGGTCCACAGAAGTGAAGTTGCAGAATGGCACACACTTGGAATACAGTACCAGAGATTCCACCCATATAGGATCCCAGCACCATCCCAACACAGACGGTGGGTGACATGATTGATGAATAGAGAAGTGGATTACAAATTGCAGCATAGCGGTCATAGGCCATGGCTGTCATGAGACAAGACTCACTCAGTCCCATGGTTGCAAAGAAGAAGTACTGAACAGCACAACCCACTACAGTGATACTATGTTGTTCCAGGAAGAAATCAGAGAGCATCTTGGGGGCCGTGGAGGTCACATAGCAGATATCTATGAAAGACAGGTTACTGAGGAAGAAGTACATGGGTGTGTGGAGATGAGAATCCATCCTTATTAAGATGATGAGGCTCAGGTTCCAAGTCACAGTTGTAACGTAGATCACCAGGAACACAACAAAGAACACTGCTTTGATTCTGGGAAAATCTGAAAACCCCAAGAGGATGAAGTGGGTGATCTCTGTCATATTTCCTCTCCTAATCATAGCCTCGTTGCCCCTGAGATCAGAAAAGAGACAAAAGAAGGCACTGCTGACCCAAGTGAAACGTGACAGCATTACAATTCACCTATGTGCCAGCTTTTCCCTCCACTGTGCACCAGAAAAAGGGAAATGCTTACTGTCCTGGTGGGAAAACGTTGGCTTTTCATCCCGAATTGTTAAGGTGTATCTGTTCAATGTCAGGTTCTCTAATAATGCAGGAGGTCCCATGAGAATTGAAGTTATATTTAAAAATTTGACTTAGAACTATAAATAGAAATAGATTATTATACATGTGATTATTATACTGATTATTATATATGAAGTAGAGATCATTGATGAAAATAAAAGGATTTTTTAAACACCTGTGATAATTATTTATATAATCAAAAGCATGAGTAGCATCAGTGCATATCATTTTGAAATAGCGCTTCTGTTCCACATGGTCATCTAAACAGAGTTTTTAAATTTCTTCTAGTATCCATAAAAAAATTATTTACCCGGTTAGTAACAATTTCCCAAATGTTTATAAATGTGTTTAATGTATCATCTCCAAATAGGCCTGAAATTTGTATCATAATTTATAACTCTCAAAATATTCTGGGGGGTACAGCATGTGAGCTCAATAAAGTTATACAATAAATGTTCTAGGGATGCCGTCATACAAATATATCAAAGGGAGGCTAGTACAGTTCACTATGACCCCAATATATTATCAATTTAGGGTATTTTGCTATCTGAGGAATAGCATGGGACTATAGTTAGAGGTTCAGACTTTGAAGTTTTTGTTCTGATACCTTCTTGCTCTATGTACCAGTCCCAGTGACTTAAACACACTAATATTGGCCATTTATAATAAGTGAGAACAAGGAGAGCTCATGAACCATAATAGTACTGGAGAGTTATGTAAATGAGGAAATTCACCAAAATGCTCAGCCCACGATCTGACACACATAATTGTTTCAATAGGAGTTTGCTCTTATATCATTGCTTACAGATAACCAACCATGAGTGTCAGTTGTACTCATGGATTGGAATTCCAGGGGTCCTAGAGCTTTATGGGTTAATGTGGGGAATTTCCTGAGAGATCATCAGCCTTGCAGGCAGTCAGGCCTTTGGGCAGATGTAGACTCAGACCTCATGGAAAAGCAGATAAATCACCTGGAGCCATGAAGACAAACAACACACATTTATAACATGAAGAACAACAGATGAAGAGAAAACTTCCTGTCATGCTGTTTTTGAACAGTTTTGGGTGTGAAATTTAAAAAATACACATATCTTATCAATTACGGTTTTATGAAATTGAAATATCTCTGCTACTCTTTGAATAGAGTGCTGCCATGTAATTTCTCAGTCGTTTATCCAAGATGAGTTAGAGTCAGTGAAAATATTTTGAAATTATAACCTCTCACACACATCTCCAAAATACTAATATAGTAGATTAAATCTGGAAAACTAATTCAAACTTTGATGAAGCAGTCACACTAAAATTCTTCATTTTTTATCATATTGTGATAACAGCAGTAGGCATAACTAAATATATTCTATGTAATTCATCGTTCCCCGCAAAAAAGTGAATTGTGGATTGTTTTATTTGTTCATGAAAAACTTGATACTGAAAATGTTATCTTGTTAAAACTTGGTAAGCTGGAGAAAAAGAGAAAAAAAACTGAATATACTCACTTTCTTTGATTCACTTTTTCCATGTGCTCAGCATTTCCCAAGACATTTTGCAGAAGAAAAGGTGACTGACATATATATTGTTGAAGATCTTACTATGTGGATATAGTTAACCCAAACCTTTTCCAATCTGATCTACTAATGACATGATCAGTTGGCAAGGTTGTGCAGGGTACAAAATCGAGTTAAGAAAGTCAGGATCCTGATGAATGAAGAAAACTGTAAGACAAAGAGGCTAAGAGTGACAGACCAGTTCTGCCTGTGCTTGGGTGGGGCATCTCTGAGATTGTGTCACCCGCACTAGTGCCTCCATGCCCCAGAGTCTCCGAAGATGACAATGGAAAACTATTTTAAGTATTTCAAAAAGCCAATGCAAATATCCATGAGTACTCTGTCCTATCATTATGTATGCTATGTAGTGACCAGCTTGTCTGTTGATACTCAGAACTTATGAATCAAAGCTACATATTTAAAAATACACCATATTAATTGTTATTATTGTAAAACACATTCCTCAAATAAAAAATAAAAATGAAAGGGTCTTTAGGATGGATGATATTAGGAAACACAGACAAGCATGTTTTGAATTTAGGAAACTCTCACAAAACACATTAAATTAGTACTTTTTATTCAGAGTTCAGTTACAAACTTCTAAAATGTGTTAGGCTCAATAGACATTGTCTCATTAGATACTATATGATCCTATTTTCCTCATTTACAGGTGAAAAAAGAGAAGGTAACAGAGTTCAAGACCACATCCTTAAAGAACTATAGAACTAGAACTCAATTTCTATCCCTCAGTCCAAAAGAATACCTAAAATTTTAGTTAAAAGATTAATCTTTTCATTAAAGGTCAGACAACATGGGTAAGGAGAAAACCCAAGGAAGGGACCCAAGTGGAGTGTGTGGAGGGGAGTTAGAGTGACAAATGGGAGACACTGAGGACCACAAACCTCATCCTCACAGGTCCTACTGGGAGAATCCCACGGCTACTGAGACAGCACGGAATCCACTGATGCCTCTAATCACACCCTCTCACCTTGACCCAGATACCCCAGGAACACAGAGTTCTCAGCAAAGGTTGAAACTGCTTATTTCTTTCCCAAAAGGGTTTTCTCAGTGATCTCTATAAAACTCCAAGATAGGAGCTTTAGTCTATAAAAAAACTGTCTGCTACCCGCAAGAGAGATGACCACAACTGGGGGTCCTCGTAAATGTGTTGTTAAGGGCAGAGGTGCAAGGAGAAAAGACACTTAGAGGCAGAAAGTCCCCAGGTGCTTGCTCTCTGGAGACATGCTTGTCACGGAGGTATTGTCCCAGCTAATCTCATGCCCCTCTTTGCCACGTCCCTTCTGATACCATCTCCCATTTCCCCATAGCCCTATCATGATCTCATGATGGTAGCTTCTGTTTTAATGAATGTGGGGTCAGTAGCCTTGCGAGGTACCTAGGGATCATCTAGTCTGATTTAAATTTCCAGATGAGGAATCTGAAGCAAGAGAAAATAAAATATTCCACGAACATGACACGGCTAGCTGGTAAACACCTTCAGAACAGTAAAATAGATCTGTGGATACCTTACTGTTTATAAAGAACTCCCATTGCACAAACACACACACACACACACACACACACACACACAAGCACAGTTTTTCAAATACATGATCTTAATCATCACAGCAAAACTGTAGGGCAGACATGGCATTATTTCCTACGCATAAGTGAAAAAATTGAGGCAATAAGGAGTACAATAATATTAATTAATGACAGAATCATGACTTTTGATGGTTACAACATGAGCACTGGTATCAGCCAAGGTGGGTTGAATTCTGGCTTTCCACTTGATGGTTTGTGACCTTGAGCAAATTAACCTCTCCAGGCCTCAGTACTGGCACCTATAAAGTAGAGCTGATACTAGTAGCTACTTCATTAAGTAGCTCTTCAAAGAGATAATCAAATCAGATAATGATCACACAGCACTTATTGGAGTGTGTCATACACAGCATGTCTTCCATTAATACTAGATATAATTTTGGTGTTCTGAATTGGAATCCTTTCCAACATATTATGCTGCATTGCTAAGCCTTCAGTTAAAGTATCTACTTAATATCACTACCACAAATATTGTTTTTAATTTTTAAATGGACCTCATTTAAATGAGGTCAGAAGGGACAAACGTTCTGTTATAAATAAGTCATGGGGTGCAATGTACTGTATCTGATCACAGCATATGACCTTTCAATGTATTATTGAATTCAGTTTGCCAATATTTATATGAGGAGTTTTGCATCTATGTTCACTGGGATATTGAACTTTTCTTTCTTTTCTATTAGTGTCCATGTCCATTTTAGGTATCATTTAAATGCTGCCCTCATAAAATGGGTTTAGAAGTGTTACTTCCTCTTCTACTTTTAGAAAGAGTTTGAGAAGCATTCTCATTAATTCTTCTTTAAATGTATGGTAGCACTTAACCAGTGAAGCCATTTAGTTCTAGACACTTTGGCTTCTAGGAAGTCTTTGATTACTGACTCAGTCTCCTTACTAATTGATCTGTTGATATTTATTTCCTCATGATTCAGTCCTGGCGAATTGTATGTTTTTACCATTTGTCCATTTCT
>JAVSCE010006016.1:0-16218 GCA_032199065.1 Smutsia gigantea | reverse complement strand
ACATGTTTGCTTATTGTAAGGGGGTCTTTCTAACTCTAAGAGCACTACATTCTAAACAATTATATCAATATTCATAAAATAAGCATTAACCAGGCTTCTGCTTTAGACCAGGCACTTAGGATATGAAGTTAAAAAGTTGTTAGTGTGTATCCTCTTGTAACTCACAGTCTAAAAGAGCAGCCAGGTGAGAAACACAGTTGACTCTTGACCAACACAGGTTTGAACTGCACGGGTCCACTCATATGCAAATTTTTTTCAATAAATGTATCGGGAAATATTTTGGAGATCTGCAACAATTTGAAAAAAAATTTTCTTTTCTCTAGCTTACTTTATTGTAAGAATACAATATATAATACATATAACATACAAGTATGTGTTAATCAACTCTTTATATTATTGGTAAGGCTTCCAGTCAACAGAAGGCTATTGGTAGTTAAGTTTTGGGAGAGTCAGAAGTTATACATAGACTTTTTGACTGGGCAGGGGGTTGGTGCTCCTAACCCCCAAGATGTTCAAGGATCAGCTGTAATTGCCATAGGTCATGATATAAGGCTCATACAAGCTGAAGTGGTAGCACAAGGATGGTGTACTAACCAAATAGGGGGAATCAGGCAAAATTGCATAAAGAAGATTTCTACACTGGATCAAATAATTATGTTTGCAAGCACTATGCTAATATTCTTTCATGTACTTTGTTTGGAAAAGACCTTCTCAATTAATTTGATCCTCAGAATAAATTAATGTTCCCCACAATATATGATGGTCATGAAAAGATCCTGTGTGAAATTAGCAACCAGAAGTCTAATAGAGTATCATGTTGCCAAGGATCATAACAGCCAATAATACAGTCCACATTTCTGGTCATATTTAGCAAAGATTATTTAACAGACAAGCATCACTACAAGCAACTTGAATTCACCAACAACCCCATCTGAATACCAACCAAAAAGAGCATTTACATACAGCAAAATGCACACAGTAGGTCTTAAATAATTTTTGCGTGGATTTCATTCTTACATAAATGATTCAACAAATTAAATACGTAATATATTCATGCATTTGACAGATTTATACAACTTTCATGAAAAAGGCAGTGTATTTGGAACTTTCTTTTAAACATAGAAGATATCTAAACTATAAAAAAAATTAGACAAGGAATGAACGATTCATATTAATAGCAAGAATTGTTATGCTAATTGTGAGTTATTTGTGCTCTGTACTCTTTTTTGCTTTCTACTGAATAGTCATTATCTTACTCCATGTTTCTCTTTCAAAGCATTTGGAACATACAAATGAAGAAGCTGAATAAGTAGATATGCTTCGACATCTGCATTCTGAAGTATCAAATTAAAGTGACCATTTAAGTCCTACCCAACTGAAAAACAAGTAGACTTACAAAAGTTTCTTCAGAAGATAATGCAGTCAGGAAAAGCTAGGTTGGGCTGCAATGCCACATAGATCCCACCCTCTCAGATGCTAAACTCAACAAAGGTTTATTTGTAGCCCGTATCACAGATCAGGGACAAGGCTTCTTCCATCTTGCAGCTCCACCATTTCAGAGGCCTTTGAGTCCAGTCACGCGGATCAAACAATGAAAATGTGTAGAAGGCACTTTTGTGGAAGGCCCAGGTCGTTTCTGTTCACATTCCCATTGGCCAGCATTTGGTCACAATTTCCCAACCTGACTGCAAGGAAGGCTAAGAAATACAGTTTTTCTGGATGCCCAGGAAAAGGAAATGGACTGGTAAATGTCTAGCCAGGCTTTGGCACAGACCAAAGAACTTAAAACACACTCTTTCATTCAAGCAATCTTATATATCATGATTAGTTTCCCAGGTCAATCTACTAAAATGCAACCAAAGAACAGTACTAATAGAGTAACACTGTGATGCCTTAAATGTCACTTCTATGGCCATCTTGTCTGCCAGGACCA
This sequence comes from Smutsia gigantea, assembly GCA_032199065.1. Taxonomy (NCBI): domain Eukaryota; kingdom Metazoa; phylum Chordata; class Mammalia; order Pholidota; family Manidae; genus Smutsia; species Smutsia gigantea. The sequence continues at coordinate 14,285 of JAVSCE010006016.1, read as the reverse complement.
AAGTTGAAAACTCAACAGTCAAAATGGAGGTTCTGTATTCTGTACAGTTGTTCATCTTGCACTCAGCAAACATTTATTCTGCCTACCTGTGCTATCCACTACTTCAGGCACTAAGAAAAAACCAAAGATAAGCTCTAGTTATTGCTCTCCATGGCAATAATGAGACAAAATCTTGTCAGACCAAGGTAAGAAATGGGTGTTTTCAGGAACTGCAGATGGATCAGTGTGTCAGGAACACAGTGGGCAAAACAGGCACAGTGAGGGCCAAGAAGGAAGCCCCTGTGTGCCACACTGGGAGCAATCTGGGCCTTAAATGGGAGTCCACTGAAATAATTTAAGCCCAGTAATAACACAACCACATGAGTGCTTTTGAAAGCCGGCTCAGACTGCCTGCTGTATGGAAAATGAATGAGCAAGGATGTGGTGGAGAGGACTGTGCCTACTATACAGCTGCCCCTGTTCTGCCATTGAGGACATTTTGATGTAGACACCCTGACCTAAACATTTTGACATGGAGTAACTTTTAGGCAGCATAAAAAATCACTAGACATTCTCTTTACATTTCCAAAATGAAAATTGCTTTGTTTTTCCTTCTGATTATATGTTCACTGTGAGATACTCAAACAGTATAAGGAGGTATAAAGGAAAAGGAGAAATCACCCATAATCCATTGTCTGGTGAAAGCTGCTGTTAACATATTCAGTGTATATATTTCTATGACTCTCCTCATGCAGACATTTTCTAATAGATATGTGATAATACCATAAATGCAGTGTAACCTGCTTTCTTTGTTTAGCAATACATTCTGAACATTTTCCCAAAGCAATAAAGTGTAGTTTGGAATCATAATTTTTAATAGCCACAAGTATTTCATAGGCTGGATATTCCATGAAGCAGTATATGGTAGTGGCTGAGAGTGAAGCTCTTCATTGGATTCGTCTGGATTCTGATCCTGGCTCTTAGCCAATGCTCAGCGAACTTTTTCTGTAAAGGATTAAATATATATTTCAGACTTTGAGGGCTGTATTAGTCAAGGTTCTCCAGAGAAACAGAACCAAAAGAAATATAGGTAGATATATAGATATAGATCTCTATATATAGAGGTAGGTAGATAGATCAATGACTGTATATCTACCTAGATATATCTATATAGAGATTGCTACAACTGTATATGTATATATATCTATAGATAGAGATCTGTTTCTATTTTTAATATATGGAGAGAGAGGTATTTTAAAGAATCGGTTCACATGATTGTGAAGTCTAGCAAGTCCAGAATCTGCAGGGTGGGTGGGCCAGCAGGCTGGAGAGATGCAGAGAAGAGTTGCAGCTCAAGTCTGAAGGTAGTCTGCTGGCAGAATTCCCTCTTCCTTTTGGAACATCACTTTTTTCTATGAACTGATTGGATGAGGCCCACTCATACTATGGAGGGTAATCTGATTTACTCAAAATCTACTGATTTAAATGCTAATCTCATCTAAAAAGTACCTTCACAGAAACATCTAGAATAACATTTGACCAAATATGTGGGCACTATGCCCTAGCCAATTGACACATAAAATTAACTATCACATGGGCCATATGAACTCTTGCAAACTACTCAACTCTGTTTTGTATGATAGTGACATATACGATATGTAAACAAATGGGCATAGCTGTATTCCAATAAAACTTTATTTACAAGAACAGGTGTGGGGCTGGTTTTGGTCCATGTGCTGTAGTTTGTCGACTCCTACTCTTAGCCACTTTCTAGCTGTGTGACTCTGGACAGGTCATGTATGTTCCTTAAGCCTCAGTTTTCTCAAAAGAGATAATAATTGTGGAACACCTCGCACAATATCAGATATAGGCATAGCTCAGAGGGTATCTGGGTTTAGTTCCAGACTACCACAATAAAGCAAGTATTGTGATAAACAAGTCAAATGAACTTTCTGGTTTCCCAGTGTTTATGGAAGTTATGTTTACACTATACACTGCCTACTGAGTGTGCAATAGCATTACGTCTTAAAAAAAACAATGTATATACCTTAATTTTTTTAAATGCTTTATTCCTAAAAAATGCTAACGATCAAGAGAGCTTTCAGTGAGTCACAACCTCTTTGCTGATGGAGGGACTTGCTTTGATGTTGATGGCTGCTGCTTGATCAGGGTGGTGGTTGCTAAAGGCTGGGGTGACTATGGCAACTTCTTAAAATAAGACAACAATGAAGCTTGCCATATCAATTGCCTCTTCCTTTCATGAAAGATTTCCCTGTAGCATGTAATGCTGTTTGATATCATTTTACCCACAGTAGAGCTTCTTACAAAATTGGAGTCAGTCATCTCAAATCCGGCTGCTGCCTTATCAGTTAAGTTCATGTGATACTCTAAACTGTCTGTTGCGGTTTCAACAATCTTCATGGCGGCTTCACGAGGAGTAGATTCCATCTCAAGAAACCACTTTCGTTGCTCATCTGTAAGAAGTAACTCCTCATTCTTTCAAGTTGATCATAAGATGGCCGCAATTCAGTACCATCTTCAGGCTCCACTTCTAACTCTAGTTCTCTTGCTATTTTCACCACATCTGCGGTGACTCCCTCTACTGAAAACTTGAGTCCCTCAAAGTCATCCATGAGGATTGGAATCAACTTTTTCCAGACTCCTGTTCATGTTGATCTTTTCACCTCTTCCCATGAATCATGAATGTTTTTAGTGGCATCTGGAATGGTGAATCCTTTCCAGGTTTTCAATTTACTCTGCCCAGATCCATCAGAGGAATTACTATCTAAGTCAGAATGACTCCCTGATGCATGGATGCAGAATGGATGTTGTGTTAGCAGGCATGAAAACAACACTGATCTCCTTGCGCACCTCCATGAGAGCTCCTGGTTGACCAAGTGCACTGTCAATGAGCAAATTTTGGAAGCCTCTTTTTTTTCCTGAGCAATAGGTCTAAACCATGGGCTTAAACTATTCCATAAACCATGTTATAAAAGATATATTGTCATCCAGGCTTTGTTGTGTCACTTCCAGAGCACAGGCAGAGTAGATTTAGCATAATTCTCAAGGGCCCAGGATTTTCAAAATGGTCAATGAACGTTGGCTTTGACTTAAAGTCACTAGCTGCATTGCCCCTAACAAGTCTGTTCTTTGAAGCTTTGAAGCCAAGCTTTGAATATTCCTCTCTAGCTATGAAAGTCCTAGATGACATCTTCTTCCAGTATAAGGCTGTTTCGTCTACATTGAAAATCTGTTGTTTACTGTAATCGCCTTCATTATCTCAGCTACATCTTCTGGGTAACTTGCCGCAGCTTCTCCAGCAGCACTTGCTGCTTCACCTGGCACCTTGATATCATGAAGATGGTTTCTTTCTTAAGCCTCTTGAACCAACCTCTGTTAGCTTCTAACTTTTCTTCTGCAGCTTCCTCACATCTCTCAGCCTTCATAGAACTGAAGAGAGTTGGGGCCTTGCTCTGCATTAGGCTTTGGCTTAAGGGAATAATGTGGCTGGTTTAATCTTCTGTCCAGACCACTAACACCTTCTCCATTCCAGCAATAAGGCTGTTTCGCTTTCTTATCACTCATGTGTTCACTGGAGTAGCACTTCCAATTTTCTTCAAGAACTTTTCCTTTGCGCTCACAACTTGGCTAACAGGCACAAGAGGCCTAGCTTTCAGTTATCTTAGCTTTCTACATGCCTTCCTCACTGAACTTAATAATTTTTAGCACTTTGATTTAAAGTGAGTGATGTGTGAGTCTTCCTTTCACTTAAACACTTTGAGGCTACTGTGGGGTTATTAATTGGCCTAATTTCAATATCGTTGTGTCTTAGGGATTGGGAGGCCCGAGGAGAGGGAGAGAGATGGCAGAATGGCTGGTTAGTGGAGCAGTCAGAACACACACAATTTTTAATTAAGTTCACCATCATACACAGGTGCATGATGCCCCAAAATAATTACAATAGTAACATCAAAGATCACTGATTGCAGATCACCATAATAAGTATAACAGTAAGGAAAAACTTTGAAATACTGTAAGAATTACTAAAATGTAACACAGACACATGAAGTGAGCAAATGCTTTTGGAAAAATGATGCCGAAAGACTTGCTCATGCAGGGTTGCCACACACCTTTCATACGGAAAAAATTCAATAGCTGTAAAGTGCATTAAATCAAAGCAGAATCAAACAAGGTATGCCTGTACATGTTAGGTGCTCAATAAATCTTCCCCTCATTATTATTATTTATGCATTCTCTACTGACAGAATTATTTTAAACACTTTGGTTAAGGTATAACTGACATACCATAAACTACATATATTTAAAGTGTATAATTTGAAAAGCTTTAATGTCTATATACTCATGAAATCACCACAATCCAAGATAGTGAATATGTCCACCCCAAAAGTTACATCCTGGCATTTTTAATCCTGTTTTCCCATCCCTTTCACCCTCCCAGTCCTCACTCCCACCACCAACCAAACACTGATCTAGTCTGTGTCACTCTCTTACTAACAAAATTTTTATTGCCACCTTGTGCTATTAAAAATGATGCAGTCGTGCACATCCATGGACTGATCTCTGCATGTGCATTCAATTACTTTCCTAGGATAAAAAGCCACAAGCAGGATCTCTAACTTGCAGAGTGTGTTCACTTGGTATTTTTATATATGTTGACAAATTGCCTTTCAGAAAGGTACCAGTCTGCAATGACTGCTTCTCCCCACTTATTTTCAGTTGTTATATTGGCAGTGTGTCTGTATGCAAGCAAGCTAATTCTGTGTGCTCAGGTTAGGAATGGGAGTGTGTGTTCACATTTGAAGTATCTAGAGATAAACAGCTTTTGACAAGCCCTAACTGAGAATCAACACATTCAAAGGTGGTGACCTAGCACTTTAGGAATGAAAAGAGAGATTTTTATTGGTGAAATGAGTGGTGTTCTGGCTAGGAATGTTGGGCAGGCTCTATAACCTTTGCAGGAGCAAGGTATAAAATTCCAGTCCAGGTGTCTAATTCCACTGAAGCAGCATTCCAGCTCTAGAGCCCTGTTGATCCTGCCAGATCCTAATTCATCTACAAAACCAGCCAGTCATATTATCAGGAAGAGAGGAGCATCTACCACACAATTAGCCGTTCATCCTCCTTTGTGAATTTGGGTTAGCATTTCATTTCATGGGAATAAACCAGCCACTAGTGAGGTTGTGAGGGCAGATATGTGTACTCACCACCCGGCTTTAATAAGTTCAGTAAACAACCTTGACATTGGCTGGACTGCCAAATCGGTTTAGGTCTGTTTGCAACATCTTTCTTATCCCTTTCTATCTGAAAGGAAGTTTATGTCTTATTGTTTTCATTTGCTTTTTTTGTTTATTAATATTTAGGTTGGGGATCTTTTCTTATGGCTATTGACTATTTGTCTTCTTTTGTGAATTAATTGTACATATCTTTTGACCATTTTACACTGTGGTATTACATGTTTTCTTACTGGTTTGTAAGAGATCTTATTATATTAAGGACATCAGTCTTCTGTCATAACAGCTGCAAACGTTTTCCCATTTGTCAAATGTTTTAACATTGCTTATGGTATTTTTTTCAGAAGTAGTAAAGGTTATCAATATTTTCCTTTATGGTTTCTGGCTTTGGTGTCATGCTTAGAAATTTCTCCCCCCAAAATATATAGATAATCACCTAAATTTTCTTCTAAGGGTAACACTGACTGTTTTACACATTCCTTGGGAAAACTCACGTAATAGCTGAAAGTTTAATGGTTTGTAAAAACTACTCAGAGGTTTAAAATTGCCTTTCTGATGGGATGATAAAGTAGTAAAAATAGGTTTTGGTGTGATTTCTGAAATTTGGCCTTCTTGTTTTACAGACTCTCTCTCTCATCATTCTAAATAACTAACTCAAAAGAGAAGGGGAGATAAGTTTATAAGCCACAGGAGACAGAGGACACAAAAACACAAACAGAACCCTACCCTTCACCAGTGAGACACACCTATGCCAGCCTTTCACCAGATGTTGGCTTGTAAAATAAAAAATAAACCAAAAATAAAATAAGTAAAATTTAAAAACAAAAACAGGTTGGTGACCCAAAGAAGCAGGTACTGCCTGAGTCATGGTGACATGGCAGCCACAGGTATAGCTCATGTCCGGTGGCAGAGTCCCTAGCAATTGTGTTCAGTGCCCACCACTAGTGATGTGGTTGTTGCTGCCTATCCCAAGGAATGGTGGCAGCATTGTTCGTACTTGAGCACTTCTGCTGGGTGATTGCAGCCTTGTTAGAGAACACGGGAATTTTCTAATCTCTTTTCTAGCTTAAACTAACAACAAGGGTTTTGTTGTTTGCAACTTAAAAACCTGAATAAGAGAGAAACAGAACCGGGAGTGGCTACGGGAATCTCTAACCTCAGAGTGATGGGTGTCTGAGTTGGTCTTGCTGGCCTGGTGGGCCTGAAGGCAATGAACAGCACCCCAGCATCAGCCCCTGTTGGGGGATCTCCTATGGTGGTTCTTTTTGGGCATTGATCGCAAAAAGAGCTAGATCGTTATCGACCAAGCCATACCCTTCCCCCCAAAGTAACCCACTCACAAATGGTCAAATATTGTGAAACTCTTACCTATTACCTATTAGTAAAAAGGAGAGAACCCTTCTCTGCCTTTACTGAAGCTGCAGCCATAGCCAGAGTAGCAGGAATCAGATTTCCTTGTAACCAGCTTAAAAAATAAATTGACCTCTGTGGTTGTAGCATACATTAGAATATTCCATACATACCTGGAACTGACTCCGTGTTTGTGCCCCTGAAGCCTTCTTTTGCCAGAGACTGTGGAGGACACTGAGACAATTTGTATCCAGGGAGCCGGAATTCTAATATAAACTTGCTAAAACGTGCCCATAGACACATACTTAAGACATCAGGCTACCCTATGTTTACAATATGACTGATTCTTTTAGCTTCAAAGTATTCATTTAAATGTGGTCTCTACTGAGAAAGAGATTTTTTAGCACAAAAATCATAATCCATTCTTAAAAGACAGTAAATTAAAATATATGAAGAACATGTGAAAAATGGTGGTCTTGCCTCAACAAGCAGACTTTACATCAAACTACTAATGATAATACATATTAGATGTTGGAGAAGCTCATGAAAATATTATTTTCTAATGGAAGGTGTGTTTAGCCCATCCTACCTCCAGGAAATTGACTTAGGGGTGAGGTAATACTTTAGGTAAACAGTTTAGGAAGTCTATCCAAATTTCTCAAAGTGCTTTGAAGACATGAGCTGATTCAGCCTTATAAATAAGTTTGTATAATTGGATTCATGTCCACGGTTCCTTTTGAAACTGTCTCATTGGTAGCGGTTGGTTGAAAGGTGTTTGTAGATAACACGGGTCTATCCCTAACCTTAGGGCATTTGGGGGATCCTGAGACAATCCTAAGGTTTTGAGACCAGACTCTCTAATTATATAACACCTTCCTGCCTCATCTCCTGGGGCTTCCCAAATGAGGAAACAGCTGTGCAAGGGATGCATGTAGGGGAAAACACCTCAAGGGAGAGGAGGCTGGTGATTGTTATGCTTCTTTTAAAAACATGCTGAGACCACACAAACGTGAGTACATTCAGTCATCACCTCCTCTGAACTGCAGAGCTCCTGGATAACAATAGGGAGTAAGTTGAGGGGGGATGATTACTTGGCTGTCCCTTTGTAACAGCTGCCAATCTATTCCCCTAGCACTCCACTTGCAGATGACTCATACCCCCAGTGGTGGGGACCCAGATCCCACCTTCAGGGCTAAGGGACTTATCTTCCCAGCTGCTACAGTGTCCTGCTAACTCAAAACTCAGTCCCTCTCTGCACATCACCCTCAGTTGAAAGTCGCTTTCTCATCCAAAGTTATGTCCCCTTCCTGGATACAGCCAACCTCCAATGACTGGCCAACGAGGGATAGGTACAAGGTCCTGGTTCCCTCACCCCAATTTAAGACAACTCTGAAGGCCACCCCAGCTGTAGAGCTCCGCATAGGGTTGACTGAGAGGGGTTGAACTCCCTCTATCCCGCTCTGCTGCCTTCATGCCCCACAGGTGTACCACCTGCCTAGAGTGCTCCATGAGATGAACTTCCTGCGAACTTAACTCCCTCCTACAGCCTGTTCCCAGGGAACCTGACCTAAGACATACCATTTTCAGTATAGGCTGCATTCAGAAGACTCAGAAAGATCATTTTTCAGGTTTACATAATTTGATTCTTTAAAATTTTTATTACCTATAATTAATTCATCTCTGGGAGAAGTACTGACTGGCCTTGACCTTTGACTGATGATTAAAAGGAGACAGAGCCCAGTGCCAAAAAGAAGTTTAGCTCACGGTCAGCAATTATCTAATTGCAGCAAGGCCAGCAGGTTTAGAATAGGACACAAAGGGTTGTTCATGTATTAATTCCCAAGGGAATTAGTGTCAAGTGAGACCTGAGGAAGAAGAATGGAAAGTCAGAGAAATAGAGGACAAGATACATCAGCTGACTGATCAGTAAATATGTACTGAGCACCTACAGTATAAGCAATGGGGAACCAAAAAACAAGGAAAAGCAATATTGCCACTCCCTGGTGGAGCCCACAGTCTAGCTGGGAAAACAAACAAATACACTATTAAAGAAAGTGTGCAAATAGAGAAGAAATAACACCCATTCTCCTTAAAGTTTTCCAAAAAATAGAAGAGGAGGGAATACTTCCAAACTCATTCTATGAAGCCAGCATCACTCTAATACCAAAACCAGGCAAAGACCTCACCAAAAAAGAAAATTACAGACCAATATCCCTGATGAACGTAGATGCAAAAATACTCAACAAAATATTAGCAAACCGAATTCAAAAATACATCAAGAGGATCATATACCATGATCAAGTGGGATTCATCCCAGGGATGCAAGGATGGTACAACATTCGAAAATCCATCAACATCATCCACCACATCAACAAAAAGAATAAAAACCACATGATCATCTCCATAGATGCTGAAAAAGCATTTGACAAAATTCAGCATCCATTCCTGATTAAAACTCTCAACAAAATGGGTATAGAGGGCAAGTACCTCAACATCATAAAGGCTATATATGACAAACCCACAGCTAACATCATACTTAACAGCGAGAAGCTGAAAGCTTTTCATCTAAGATCGGGAACAAGACAGGGATGCCCACTCTCTCCACTGTTATTCAACATAGTACTGGAGGTCCTAGCCACAGCAATCAGACAAAACAAAGAAATACAAGGCATCCAGATTGGTAAAGAAGAAGTCAAATTGTCACTATTTGCAGATGACATTATATCGTACATAAAAAACCCTAAAGACTCCACTCTAAAACTACTAGAACTAATATCTGAATTCAGCAAAGTTGCAGGTTACAAAATTAACACACAGAAATCTGTTGCTTTCCTAGACACTAACGATGAACTAACAGAAAGGGAAATCAGGAAAACAATTCCATTCACAATTGCATCAAAAAGAATAAAATACCTAGGAATAAACCTAATGAAGTAAGTGAAAGAACTATACCCTGAAAACTACAGGACACTCCTAAGAGAAATTAAAGAAGACACTAAGCAAATGGAAACTCATCCCATGCTCTTGGCTAGGAAGAATAAATATTGTCAAAATGGCTATACTACCTAAAGCAATCTACAGATTCAACGCAATCCCTATCAAAATACCAACAGCTTTCTTCAATGTACTCGAACAAATAATTCTAAAATTCATATGGAACCACAAAAGACCCTGAATAGCCAAAGCAATCCTGAGAAAGAAGAATAAAACAGAGGGAATTATGCTCCCTGACTTCAAGCTCTACTACAAAGCCACAGTAATCAAGACAATTTGGTATTGGCACAAAAACAGACCCACAGACCAGTGGAATAGAATAGAAAATCCAAACATTAACCCAAACATATACAGTCAATTAATATTTGATAAAGGAGCTTTACATATACAATGGGAGATGACAGCCTCTCCAACAGCTGCTGTTGGCAAAACTGGACAGCTAAATGTAAGAGAATGAAACTGGACTACTGTCTAGCCCCATACACAAAAGTAAACTCAAAATGGATCAAAGACCTGAATGTAAGTCATGAAACCATAAAACTCTTAGAAAAAAACATAGGCAAAAATCTCTTGTACATAAACATGAGCGACTTCTTCATGAACATATCTCCCTGGGCAAGGGAAATAAAAGCAAAAATGAACAAGTGGTACTATATCAAGATGAAAAGCTTCTGTACAGCAAAGGACACCATCAGTAGAACAAAAAGATGTCATACAGTATGGGAGAATATATTCATAAATGACGTATCTGATAAAGGGTTGACACCCAAAATATATAAAGAACTCACGCACCTTAACAAACAAAAAGCAAATAATCCAATTAAGAAATGGGCAGAGGACATGAATAGACACTTCTCCAAAGAAGAAATTCAGATGGCCAACAGGCACATGAAAAGATGCTCCACATCGCTAATCATCAGAGAAATGCAAATTAAAACCACAATGAGATATCACCCCACAGCAGTGAGGATGGCCAACATCCAAAACACAAACAACAACAAATGTTGGCGAGAATGTGGAGAAAAGGGAACCCTCCTACACTGCTGGTGGGACTGCAAATTAGTTCAGCCATTGTGGAAAACAGTATGGAAGTTCCTCAAAAAACTCAAAATAGAACTACCATTTCACCCAGCAATCCCACTCCTTGGAATTTACCCTAAGACCGCAGCAGCCCAGTTTGAAAAAGACATATGCACCCCTGTGTTTATCATAGCACTATTTACAATAGCCAAGAAATGTAAGCAACCTAAGTGTCCATCAGTAGATGAATGGATAAAGAAGAGGTGGTACATATACACAATGGAATATTATTCAGCCATAAGAAGAAAACAAATCCTAACATTTGCAACAACATGGATGGAGCTAGAGAGTATTATGCTCAGTGAAATAAGCCAAGCGGAAAAAGACAAATATCAAATGATCTCACTCATATGTGGAGTATAAGAACAAAGAAAAAAACTGAAGGAACAAAACAGCAGCAAACTTACAGAACCCAAGAACGGACTAATAGTTACCAAAGGGAAAGGAACTGAGGAGGATGGGTGGGAAGGGAGGGATACGGGGAAAACGGGCATTACGATTAGCAGACGTAATGTTGGGGGGGTGCGGGGAGGGCTGTACAACTCAGAGAAGACAGGTAATGATTCTATAGCATCTCACTATGCTGATGGACAGTGACTGTAATGGGGTTTGTGGGGGGGACCTGATGAAGGGGGTAGTTTAATAACCATAATATTGCACATGTAATTGTAGATTAATGATACCAAAATAAATTATTAAAAAAAAGTGTGGTAGGTTGTAATGGGGGAAATACAGGGTGTCATTGCAGTGCATAGGAAGAACACATAACCTTGTCAAGTATAGGGTTGGGACAGGAGTGAGAAGAAATAATTATCTATGTGTGACAAAATAAATAAGTATGGACAGAAAAAGAGTACTTTAAGGGAGTTAATCCAAGGAAATAATAATCTACAAGGCAAAAGAAGGAATTTGCCGGAAGACATTCTATGTATAATATTGAGAAATCGGAAACAGCCCAAATGTTCAACAATAGGAGAATGATAGAATAGAATATAATGAAGTACTTTAAATGAAAATAATGAAGACTACATCCACTTGTGGAAATGTGATATGAAATAATTTTACATGAGTAAAGCAGAAATGGTACACGTTCACTAGGTTTTAACTATATGAAAATATGTGTCCTTATAAACTGACTTTGGCAACTCCCTGTACCAGAGGAGCAAGAATTCAATGCCTCATGTTTCCTCTCTCCCCCTACCTCCCTGGTTGATTATATCACCTTTCTGTCCTGATTTTTTTTAACATCTTCCTTTCCATGTCATGAAAGGCTTAAGTATGTATCTGCCGGTCTAGAAATGTTTTTTAAGTCTTTCTGGAATGCTCAGAAGCTTTAGCTTTTTACTACAATGAGAAAAAAATGACAATGTCACCCTGGGGAAAGACCATCATCTTAGACTTTGTGGACTTGGACTTAAAGGGAGTTAAACATTTTGAAGTGACATAAGGTATGATGTATTTTAATAAACAAGAGAGTTACAAAGAAAAGGTACAACCTTTGGCAAGCTTCCTTGACTATGTATATCAATGGCTTTTTAAAAGTGCACAGTCTTTGATTCAGTAATTCTAATTCTAGGGTATATCTGGTGATGTGGGATAAATGTTTAACAATCAGATGTCTGGGGCAGGGGGAGGGGAGGAAGCCTTGGATTTATTGTGTTTTCCAATTTCCATGGTGCAAGTACTGCTATCAGGGCCAATTCCAAGTTATCAATGTGACGTCAAAAAATGGGAAAACATATGTTCACACAAAGACTTGTATACAAATGTTCATAGCAGCATTATTCATAAAAGCCAAAAAGTAGAAACAATTCAAATATCCAACAACTAGACAAACTGTAATACATCCATACAAGAGAATACTATTCAACAATAAAAGGAACGAACTACTGAGGTGTACAATACGGATGAATGTCAAAATAATCATGTTAAATGAAAGAAATAGACAAAATAAAAGCAGATACAGTATGATTCCATTTACACACAGTTCTCAGAAATGCTAATTATTGTGAAAGAAGGCAGATGAAATGGTTCTTTGGGGATGGGGAGGAGCCAGAGGGATGGATTACAAAAGGGCAGAAGAAAACTTTTGGAGGTGATGGCTATGTTCATTATCTTGACTGTGGTGATGGTTTCATGGATATATACATATGCCAAAGCGTATCAAACAGTACACTTTAAATACATACAGTTTATTATATGTTAATTAGACCACAATAAAACTAGTTTCAAAAAAAGCGTAATCAGTCTTCTGTATTCCTATCCCCTCTGATTGCCTTAAACTTTTCCTGTGCCCAGCCAGGCTTCCAATGGTGAATGCCCACATCCTTGTCAGCAGCCTGCCCTCACGCTCCCCAAACCCACATTGCCCAACAAACTGGATGGAAGTGCCTTAGGAGTTAACATTTGCCACCTGTCCTGCCCCTTTGCCCCCACTTCCCTGGGCAGCCTTTAATGACTGACATGTGCAAAGGCCTAAATGCCCAGCTCGCTTGCCTTTTGGCTGGGGTCATTCTGAGGTGAATTGTTAACACTGGTGGGATTAAGTTCCAGTTGCTTGTGGTGGTCGCTGTCCTAATAACAAATCCACTGATGGGCTGTCTTCATTTCCGTGTATCACTTCTCCATCCCCTACCCATTTCCATGCACCCAAATAAACTACATGCACTCAAGTCTTTCTCCCAAGGTCAGCTTCTGGGGGTGCCCAATTCAGACAGAGTGAAAGCTCTGGTGAGGATTTTCTCCTAGAAATCGGAAGAAGAGATTAATTTGAGGAGTGAGTTCTAAGGTACTTCCCCTCAGACCCTTTGAGTTGAGGTACAGTTTCTGAAGCTACAAAATTTCTCACAAAGATGAATGGGTCATTCTTTGAAAAGCATTAAAAAGCATTAAAGGAAGACAATACTGGAAGAGATGGAGAAATCATAAGAAGGAAACCATTGATTTCAAAGATAAAGATATTTGCATAGATTGGGTTTGGGAAAAAAACCAGTGCCTTTCTCCTTCCTCCTCCTGGCATCAGTATCTGCAGCTAAGTTATTCTTATCAGGCACCTGGGCTCAGCCAGAAAGTTCCATGTGCCGGGAACATGGCACTGACAAAGACAAATAACATCTTTGTTCTCATAGAACACACATTCTAGCAGTGAGAGATGGACAGTAAATATAATAAATGTAAAATTATCAGAGAGTGATACATTTGCAGAGATTTAAAATTGGATGGGATGAATGTAAGGGCTGATGGCGTGGCTGATTTAGATTTGATAGTAGGGTAAATCAGATTTTTGTGCCAATATCCCCCTCCAGTGGGAGAGTGCTTTCCCTCCCCATTGGTTTGGAGTGTGGGGAAAGGGGCAGGGTGTAAGTTCTGAGTTTGGACCTTAGGGGCTTGAGGGGTTTTGTTTGCTCATCTGGGGGACAATCTGGACCCTAAACAGAGGTGCAGAACAGGCCTGCCCTGATCTCCCCACAGGCCTGGGAATAAGAGACTAATGTTTGTTGTTTTAAGCCACTGAATTTTGCTGTGAAATATAGCAACAGCTGCCTGCTCACCATAGTCAGGGAACTGTCTGTGAGGAGGTGATATTTAAGCTGAGATCTGAATGATAAGAAGCCAGTCTGTGATGATCGT
>JAVSCE010006015.1:0-10463 GCA_032199065.1 Smutsia gigantea | reverse complement strand
AAAGGGGGTGGGGGATAAAGGAGCATGTTATACAACACCACTAGGAGGCAACCTATCCATTTAAGAATGCAAAAAAGACTCCAGGATAAATAAATTGCTTTTTCAACAAATAAAGGTAGGGAGAGGCAGGTCAAGGAGACAGAGACTACTATCAATTCAGAAGGACTTAAGAATCATATCAACCAATATGTGGATCTTTCTTTGAAACATGATTCCAACAAAACAAACAAAGATATTTTTTGAAATAACTGGAAAATCTGAAGATGAATTATAGAATATTAAGATGTATTTTTGTGTGTGATAATGGTATTGTGGTTATGGTTTACACAAAAGTCCTTATTTATTAGACATACAAGCCACAATGACACAATTTCTGTGATTTAACTTAAAATACTCCAGCAAAAAAAAAGAAAAAAATTAAGATGGAACTGATGAAACTAAATTGGCAAAAAGTGGGTAATTTTTGAAGCTGGGCAATGGTTTCATGGGATTTATCATACCATCCCTTCTTACTTTATGTCTGGAAATCTTAAAATTTAAATATAAAAGTTAAAAATAAAAATAGATTAAGTTAAAAATACCTGCTCCTCAGAGAAGTCATTACTGACTCCCTTTCCTACAGACAAGAGTAGCCCCACCCCTCATAAATAATTTCATGGTATTAGTGTCTTCTATAGAGGAACCATCATATATACAGTAAGCACTCAAATAATCACTATTAATATAATCTGCAGTTTCTAAATAAGTAGCTTATTTACTGCTACACATCCTAGACTCTAGCATAGAACATTGCATATATTTGGTACTCAATATATAGTTGGATAAATCAATGTCTGTCCCAACTAACCAATTTATTTTATCTTGTATACTCAGTCAATATTACCCAATAAATAGTCTTCTAGTAATCTAATTCCAATTTGTGGTCCATTCATAGCAAGTGTATATATCTCAATGCCCTTGCTTTTACTTTCCATGTTTTTAAACTATTTCTAATGCATGTCACTAGGTTCATCTTTACTTATCCTTCCAAGGCTGATTAAGTCCTTCTCTGTACCAGACAAAATAAAAATGATCACAAGGTTTAATTCTTCTTTCTCTCAACTTTCCAGATGTAAGAGTCAACCATGTTCTTAGGTATCATTTGAGGGCACAATGCTGAGTCAAGGAAAACAATCAATGTCAATAATCCTCATGTCAAAATAAGTATTAATGCATGTTTTAATGGAAGATGTTATAAAAGGAATAGGAAAGGTTTTTCTGATATGTCAATTCCTATAGTCTGTTAAGTGTCTTCCCAGAACGTCTTGTTGAGAAGAATTCTAAACTGGATATGGTTGAGTAAGAAGCAACATTGTAAAAGTCCCACAATTAGACACAACTGGGGGTGAGTAGTCACTCAAAATAGTCAAGCCCTGGAATTATTTTTTAAATAGCAAAACAAGTATTGCACTTTAACTTATAATATACAAAAGCACATCTAACAGTCAAAGCTTTGAGGTAGGACCGTTGCTTTTTATCAGTGTCCAGCCCATTGGTTGGTGTTCCCCTTACATAAACAACATTCAAATGCTTCATCTATAATTTCTAGCTTGTTTCACTAGTGTGAGGATGTAAAACCACTTGTAAAGCCATCTAAGTATAGTTTCTCTCAATATTTTTATAATCCCCCCCAACTACTTAAAAGTTGTTTTGTCCACACCTAAATTTTTCAGTGATTTTCCTTTCCCCAGTCTTGAAGGATTCAACATGGTTGCCATAGAAAAAAATAGGTATTTCTCTGTAAATATATTTCATTAGTTTAGGCAATATTTAAAATCAATAAAAATTACAGTAAGATTTATAGTTGGTAAATATACAAGTGACTGCCCACACGATTCCTTTCTAGCTCAAGGCCTCGGGATTGGTTTGCAGGGGCTGCTATAACAAAGGGCCGTTAACCGGATGGCTAAAATGACAGGCATGTATTGCCTCATGGTTCTGGAGATGACAATTCCAAGGATCAAGGGTCAGGAGGTTTGGGTTGGTTCCTTGAGGGCTGTGAGAGAGTCTGCTCCATGCCTCTCACCAAGTCACTCGTGGTTTCCTACCAATATTTGGCCTTCTATGGCTTATAGAACTATCATCCCATCTCTACCTTCATATTCACATAGTTTTCCCCTGTGCAGTGTCTGTCTTCACATTACCCCACCTTATAAAGACACCAAGTAAAATTGGCTAGGGCCCATCCTAATCCAGTATGATGTCGTCTTAACTAAATACATCTGCACTGACCCTATTTCCAAATGACATCACATTCAATTGTACTGGAAGTCAGGATTGCACCCTATGAGTTTTGGGGGAAAACAACTCATCCTCTAAAAGTCTCAGTAGGTAAGCTCTAGAGAGAGGATGGAAACTGTAGTTTAGTTAAGGGAGCTTCCATCAACTGAAAATGGTTGATTAATTAATTTTGAAATGGGAGCGGGGTATACAGGTCTGGAAAGAATGTGTTCTTACATATGTCTCTTAATTCATGATATATTTACCAGGTTTGACATTGTATTCATTTTCTAGCACTGTGTTTGACGAAAAGGTCACTGCAAAGAAAAGCCCAAGGAAGATTAATCTTGAATTCATTATCCTTCTCAATTAACCTTGTGCAAACAAATTAGGGGTTAGCAAATTCTAAAACAAACCGGATCTAAATATCCTTAATTTTCATTCTTGTACAACTGAAGAAGTATATATAACAATGATAATAATCATAAAAATTATATATTTTAGAGAGATTAAAGATGGTGGCATGAGAGGTGAGATAGAGAACTTCTCCCAAAACCACAGATAGTGTGAAAATATAGTTAATACAATTAACCCTAAAACAGCAAGAAGAAAGAAGGCTGAACCAGACTGCATAAAGACCTCATGAACAGAGCAGACCTCATGAAACAGGGTAATGTAGGAAAGCCTTAATCCAGCAGGACCCGAGCCCTTCCCCCACCCCAGCTCACCAGCGGAAGGAAGAGAAACGGTCTGGGGAAGGGGGTGGAAACCTGAGACTGCTGAACACCTAGCCCTGGAGATCTGCTTTGGGAGCAGAAACCTACATTGTGTGGTGCTCTGGAGGATGGGGAGGGGGACAGGCAGAGTGCTTGAGAGACAGATTCCGGCCATTTGTGGAGGACGGGCTCCAAACCCGGCCACTCTGGGACAAGGGAAAACCAGGTGGTCTGAGAGGCTTCCCAGCAGCGAGAGGGCTGCTGAAGGGGTGGGGTATACATGGAGCTTGAAGCATGGGAGAAGGGATAGGGGGCAAGGTTGTCTGGGCGTGCTCTGCCTAGCAGATAAGGAACTTTGGGGAGCTTCAGGCGCTCCACGCCATGGCTGGCTCCACAGCTCCGAGGCCCCCCACTGTGATACGCATCCTGGTGAGTCTTCCCCCTGGCCGGCCGGCACCAACTCACAAACCAGCAGTTACTGCTCTGGCGTCAGGACAGCCAGAGGGAGGCTCCCCCTACAACAGCTAGAGAAGCTAAGCACAGAAGCTTACACCTGTGTGTGCAGCCCACAGGCTCTGATACTGGAGACAGGCAGGGCAGATAGGAGTCAGGAAACAGGTCTGTCCTCCACTCAGGCACCAGCTCTGCTCCCCTATGACCCACCCTCACTCTAGGGGCTGAGCAGCTTCAGAGACTGGAGCTTCTGGGCACTAGAGGGCACCACACAGAAATATGAAATGTCAAAAGAACATGGTTCAGACCAAAATCTCACAAACCCAAGAAAAAGGGCGAAACAAAACTGAGCTCACCAATATTCCTGAAAGAGAGTTCAAAACAAAAATCATAAACATACTTATGGAGGTACATAAAAATATTCAAGAACTCAGGAATGAATTTAAGACGGAGATTCAATCATTAAGAAATTCCATATCTGAAATGAAACATACAATGGAGGAATTTAAAAGCAGATTAGATGTAGTAGAAGAGACAGTAAATGGAATAGAAATTAGACAAGAGGAATACAAAGACGCTGAGGCACAGAAAGAAAAAAGAATCTCTAAGAATGAAAGAATATTGAGAGAACTGTGTGACCAATCCAAATGGAACAATATTCGCATTATAGGGGTACCAGAAGAAGAAGAGGGGGAAAAAGGGATAGAAAGTGTCATTGAGGAGGTGATTGCTGAAAACTTCCCCAATCTGAGGAAGGACATAGTCTCTCAAGCCATGGAGATGCACAAATCTCCCAACACAAGGGACCCAAGGAAGACAACATCAAGACATATAATAATTAAAACGACAAAGATTAAGGATAAAGACAGACTTTTAAAAGCATTTAGAGAGAGAAAAAAGATAACATACAAAGGAAAACCCATTAGGCTACCATCATATTTCTCAACAGAAACCTTACAGGTCAGAAGGGAGTGGCATGATATAATTAAAGTAATGAAGAAGAAGGGCCTCGAACCAAGATTCCTCTACCCAGAAAGGTTATCATTTAAATTTGAAGGAGATATTAAACAATTTTCAGATAAGCAAGAGCTGAGAGAATTTACCTCCCACAAAACACCTCTACAGTGCATTTTGGAGGGACTCCTATAGATGAAAGTATTCCTAAGATTAAACAGATGGTACCCAAGGGATAAACAAAGAGTACAGAATATAATTCATAACATACAAAGAATGGAGGAGGAAGAAAAAGGAGAAAAAAAAAAGACTCTTTAGGTTGGGTTTGTAATAGGAAACAAAGTGAGTTACATTAGACTGCTAGATAGTAAGGGAATTATCCTTGGGCCTTTGGTAGCCACAAATCTAAAACCTGCAATGGCAATGAGTACATACCTATCGATAATCACCCTATATGTAAATGGTCTGAATGCACCAATCAAAAGACACCGAGTCACTTAATGGATAAAAAAACAAGATGCATCTATATGCTGCCTACAAGAGACTCACTTCAAACACAAAGAATACACAGGCTGAACCTGAAGGGATGGAAAAAGGTATTTCATGCAACTAATAGGGAGAAAAAAGCAGGAGGAGTAGTACTTGTATCAGACAAAATAGACTTCAAAACAAAGAAAGTAATAAGAGAAAAAGAAGGACATTACATAATGATAAAGGGGTCAGTCCAACAAGAGGATATAACTATTATAAACATTTTGCACCCAACACAGGATCATTTACATATGTGAAATAAATAATAACAGAATTAAAGGGGGAAATGGAACACCATGTATTCATTTTGGGAGACTCCAACACACCACTCACTTCAAAGGAAAGGTCAATGAGACAGAAAATAAATAAAGAGACAGAGGCACTGAACAATGTATTAGAACAGATGGACCTAACGGACATCTACAGAACACTACATCCAAAAGAAACAGGATACACATTCTTCTCAAGTGCACATGGAATATTTTCAAGAATAGATCATATACTAGGCCACATAAAGAGCCTCAGTAAATTCAAAAAGATTGAAATTGTACCAACCAGCTTCTCTGATCACAAAGGTATGAAACTAGAAATAAATTATACAAAGAAAATGAAAAAGCCCACAAACACATGGAAGCTTAATAACATGCACCTAAATAATCAATGGATCAATGACCAAATAAAAACAGAGATCAAGAAATGTATGGAGACAAAACACAACAATAATTCAACACCGCAAAATCTGTGGAATGGAGGTAAGGCTCTGCTAAGAGGGAAATATACTGCAACACAGGCCCACCTCAGGAAAAAAGAACAATCCCAAATGAACAATCTAAACTCACAATTAATGAAACTAGAAAAGGAAGAACAAATGAGGCCCAAAGTCAGGAGAAGGAGGGACATAATAAAGATTAAAGCAAAAATAAATAAAATTGAGAAGAATAAAACAATAGAAAGAATCAGTGAAAGTAGGAGCTGTTTCTTCAAGAAAATAAACAATATAGATAAACCCCTAGCCATACTTATTAAGGAAAAAAGAGAGTCTACACACATAAACAGAATCAGAAATGAGAAAGGAAAAGTCACTATGGACAGCATAGAAATACAAAGAATTATGAGAGAATACTATGAAAAATTATATGGTAACAAACTGGATAACCTAGAAGAAATGACAATATTCTAGAAAAATAAAACCTACCAAGGCTGACACAGGAAGAAACAGAAAATCTGAATAGACCAATTACCAGCAAGGAAATTGAATTAGTAATCAAAAAACTACCAAAGAACAAAATGCCTGAACCAGATGTTATCACTGCTGAATTTTATCAAACATTTAGTGAAGATCTAACACCCATCCTCCTTAAAGTTTTCCAAAAAGTAGAACAGGAGGGAATACCCCCAAACTCATTCTACGAGGCCAACATCACTTTAATACCAAAAACCAAAGACACCACAAAAATAGAAAACTACAGACCAATATCCCTGATGAACATAGATGCAAAAATTCTCAACAAAATATTAGCAAACCAAATTCAAAAATACATGCAAAAGATCACCCATCATGATCAAGTGAGATTCATCCCAGGCACTCAAGGATGGTACAACATTTGAAAATCCATCAACACCATCCACTACATCAACAAAAAGAAGGACAAAAACCACATGATCATCTCCATAGATGCTGAAAAAGCATTTGACAAAATTCAAATCCTTTCATGATTAAAACTTTCAATAAAATGGGTATAGAGGGCAAGTACCTCAACAGAACAAAGGCCATATATGACAAACCCACAGCCAACATCATACTTAACAGCGAGAAGCTGAAAGCCTTTCCTTTAAGATCAGGAACAACACAAGGATGCCCACTCTCCCCATTTTTATTCAACATAGTTCTGGAGGTCCTAGCCACGGCAATCAGACAACAAAGAAAGAAAGGCATCCAGATTGGCAAGAAAGAAGTTAAACTGTCCCTGTTTGCAGATGACATGATAGTGTACATAAAAAAACCCTAAAGAATCCACTCCAAAACTACTAGATCTAATATCTGAATTCAGCAAACTTGCAGGATACAAAATTAATACATCGTAATCTGTTTCATTCCTATACACTAACGATGAACTAGCAGAAAGAGAAATCAGGAAAACAATTCCATTCACAATTGCATCAAAAAGAATAAAATACCTTGGAATAAACCTTACCAAGGAAGTGAAAGACTTATACTCTGAAAAGTACAAGACACTCATGAGAGAAATTAAAGAAGATACCAATAAATGGAAACACATCTCATGCTCATGGATAGGAAGGATTAATATTGTGAAAACGGCCATCCTGCCTAAAGCAATCTACAGATTCAATGCAATCCCTATCAAAATACCAAAAGCATTCTTCAATGAACTAGAGCAAATAGTTCTAAAATTCATATGGAACCACAAAAGACCCCAAATAGCCAAAGCAATCCTGAGAAGGAAGAATAAACTGGTTGGAATTATATTCTCTGACTTCAAGCTCTACTACAAAGCCACAGTAATCAAGACAATCTGGTACTGGCACAAGAAAAGACCCATAAACCAATGGAACAAACCCAATCATATATGGTCAATTAATATACAATAAAGGAGCCATGGATATACAATGGGGAAATGACAGCCTCTTCAACAGCTGGTGTTGGCAAAACTGGAGAGCTACATGTAAGAGAATGAACCTAGACTACTGTCTAAATCCATACGCCAAAGTAAACTTAAAATGGATCAAAGACCTGAATGTAAGTCATGAAACCATAAAACTCTTAGAAAAAAACATAGGCAAAAATTTCTTGGACATAAACATGAGCAACTTCTTCATGAACATATCTCCCCGGGCAAGGGAAACAAAAGCAAAAATGAACAAGTGGGACTATATCAAACTAAAAAGCTTCTATACAGCAAAGGATACCGTCAGTAGAACAAAAAGACATCCTACAGTATGGGAGAATATATTCATAAATGACATATCCAATAAGGGTTTGACATCCAAAAGATATAAAGAGCTCATGCACCTCAACAAACAAAATGCAAATAATCCAATTAAAAAATGGGCAGAGGAGCTGCACAGACACTTCTCCAAAGAACAAATTCAGATGGCCAACAGGCAAAGGAAAAGATGCTCCACATCACTAATCATCAGAGAAATGCAAATTAAAACCACAATGAGATATCACCTCACACCAGTGAGGATGGCCAACATCCAAAAGACAAACAACAACAAATGTTCGCAAGGATGTGGGGAACGGGGAACCCTCCTACACTGCTGGTGGGAATGCAAACTAGTTCAACCATTGTGGAAAGCAGTGTGGGGGTTCCTCAAAAAACTCAAAATAGAAATACCATTTGACCCAGGAATTCCACTCCTAGGAATTTACCCTAAAAGTGCAGCAGCCCAGTTTGAAAAAGACATGTGCACCCCTATGTTTATCACAGCACTATTTACAATAGCCAAGAAATGGAAGCAACCTAAGTGTCCATCAGTAGATGAATGGATACACAAGATGTGGTACACATACACAATGGAATACTATTCAGCCATAAGAAGAAAACAAATCCTACCATTTGCAACAACATGGATGGAGCCAGAGGGTATTATGCTCAGTGAATAAGCCTGGTGGAGAAAGACAAGTATCAAATGATTTCACTCATCTGTGGAGTATAAGAACAAAGAAAAAACTGAAGGAACAAAACAGCAGCAGACTCACAGAACCCAAGAATGGACTAACAAATGCCAAAGGGAAAGGAACTGGAAAAGATGGGTGAGAAGGGAAGAATAAGGGGGAAAAAGTGGTATTATGATTAGCACACATAATCTAATGAGGGGAGAGGTGGATACGGGAAGGCAGTATACCACAGATAAGACAAGTAGTGATTCTATAACATCTTACTACGCTGATGGACAGTGAATGTAATGGGGTATGTGGTGGGACTTGATAATAGGGAGTCTAGTAACTATAATATTGCTCATGTAATTGTATGTTAATAATATCAAAATAAAAATAAGTAAAATAAAAAAAGATCTGTATGTGGAAAACTATAAAACTCTGATGAAAGAAATCAAAGATTTAATCAGTATTGTGCTAAGATGTCAGTTATTCTCAATTTGATGTACAGATTCAACATAAACTCAGTCAAAATTCCAAAATAAAAGTTTGCGGAGATCATCAAACTGATTCTAAAATTTATATGGAGTGGTAAAAGACTCAGAATAGCCAACAAAATATTGAAGAAGAAAAGTGAGGACTGACTACCCAAATTCAAGACTTACTAGAAGTCCACAGTAATCAGGACTGTGTGGTATCAGCAAAAGAATAGGAAAATAGATCAGTGGAATAGACCAGATAGCCCACAGTGACACCTACACAAAGATGTTCAACTCATCTTTGACAACCGAGCAAAGGCAATTAATTCAATGGAGAAAATGAGCCTGAAACAGGCAAAAAAGAAAAGTCTATGCACAGACCTTACACCTGTCACAAAATTAACTCAAAATGGATCACAGGCCTACATGTAAACCACAAAGATCCTAAAAGAAAAACAGGAGAAAACCTAAGTGACCTTGGGTTTAGTAATGACTTTTAGATATAACACCAAAAAAACATAATCCATGAGAGGAAAAAATTGATGTTAGACTTCATTAAAATTAAAACTAAATACATCAAAAAATGCTATATTTTATGCAGTTCTTCATAATGCAAAGACATATGTTTCTAAACAATAATTACAAGTACTTTGCCTCCAACCAACATTTTCTTTTTTTTTTTGGTTGGCCTTATGTGCACCCTAATTCTATATGAGAGTGCAAACTGGAGTAAAGAACTGAGATTAAGAGAACACTTTTACTGAGTTTATGTAGCATTCTGTTCTACAAAGAGTAAGGCTTTCATCTTTTAATCTGATATCTACTTAACTATACTACAGATTTATTTTGATCCCCTCTTGTTTAATAAGGGGACCAAAAGTCTATAGCAGTTTTTGACACTTTGTGATAATGTTTTTCTTGCCCCCCCCAATACACATACCACACACACACACACTCCTCCCTGCCTCATTTTCATATGGACACAAAGCATTGGGATAAAATGATGGTTCATTATAGTGGTACAGAGCTCTTATCTTCATCCGGCAAGAGTCATTTCCTTCCAAAGATTGAAATGCAAATGTGAAAATTAATGATAACTGCATTATCTGATAGCAGAGATAATACCAATTCACTGCCAGAGTAATACACAGTCATTCTACGATTTCCTCCGCTTCTTACAATATTCTTCTTACTGTCGGACCATATCTATGGTTAACTATGTTTCATAGATTTCTGTTAATTTACTTCAAATGGCATTTCCCAGATCTTCTATCTACCACATTTTCCCAATCAAAAAGGAAACGAAATCACAACTGTAATCTCCAACCCCTTCTTTGGACTGTAAAGAGGGGGAAAAAAAACCTGTATCATTAGTGTGTGCTTCTATCTCACCAGTGTTCTACCTACCATTGCACTTTATGCAAAACACTCCCTATGTTCACAGTTCAA
>JAVSCE010006014.1:0-14907 GCA_032199065.1 Smutsia gigantea | reverse complement strand
AATTATGGCCCAGATGAAGAGATTTTAAATACTGGGATGAGAAATCTTGTACTTCAAATGGCACCCACATCCCTCTTGGGGTCTCTAGTGGCCATTCTTTCCCCTCACTTAGGGAAGCCCATAAGCGGGATGACATGAACAGTAGCAGACTTAGGAGAGGCTGAAGCAATGAGAACATGGAAAGAAATAAGATCTGTTACTCACAAGAAGAATTTAAAGGGCCCCATGAAGGTTATGAGGACCCAGATGTGGGTTGATTTAATACAGGCAGGAGAATATGGAAGGAAATTAGCTGAGAAGTCAAACAGGATCTTAAAAGAGCTATGGCAACAGCTGAAACCAGAGCAGCAGTTCCAGCCATTAAGACCAAAGAGGCAGAGATCACAGACATAGCCACAAGTCCAGCCTGTGTCTTTTCAAGACTTCCTGCTGGAAAGTGAGCCAACATCACTTGAGCCCACACAGGAAGGTGATTGGGGAACATGGTTTGACTGAGGGGAAGGTCAAGATATCTGCCCTGAGGGACCATGGGGGCACTGGAGGCCATATTTTGAAATAGCTATCCATTCGTCCCCAGTGAACATACAACATGTTCTGGCTCTGGTGGACACAGAGGCTGAATTTTCACTGATTCATGGTAACCCTGAGTGGTTCACTGAGACCCCCACTATCATAGATGGATACATGGGTAGGGCTATCCGAGTAAAAAAAGTCCAAATCTTTTTGGGAATAGGGCGTCTATGCCCAAAAGAATATACTGTGTATATATCTTCTATCCCTGAGCATATTTTGGGGATTGATATCCTGCAGGGTCTATGGTTGCAGACCACTGTAGGTGACTTTAGACTGAGAGTACGTGTGGTGAAGGCAGTTCTGAGGGGACATGCTAGGCACCTGCCCATAGCTTTGCCGGTGCCTCAGCAGGTGACTAATACCAAACAATACAAACTGCCTGTAGGGCATAAAGAGATTGGAGAAACTCTCCAGGAGCTGGAAAAGGTGGGTATTATAAAGCCCACCCATAGCCCTTTCAATTCCCCAATGTGGCCAGGAAAAAAGCCAGATGGATCCTGCCGTATGACTGTGGATTACAGAGAACTGAATAAAGTCATACCCCCTATACATGCTGCTGTCCCCTCTATTGCAGGCTTGATGGATACCCTCAGCCATGAACTAGGAACATACCATTATGTGGTAGATCTTGCTAATGCCTTCTTTTCCATTGACATTGAGGAGGAAACTCAGGAACAGTTTGCCTTCACATGGGAAGAATGGCAATGGACTTTCACTGCCCTTCCACAGGGATAACTACACAGCCCCACCATCTGTCATGGAGTTGTAGCCCAGGACTTGGGTGAATGAGACAAACCGCCAATGGTGTGGCTGTACCATTACATTGATTATGTCATGCTCACGTCCGATTCTCTTTCAGATCTAGAAGGTGCAGCACCTAGACTGCTATGACATCTATGGGAGAAAGTATGGGCTGTGAACAATACCAAGGTTCAGGGACCTGGTTTGTCTGTCAAATTCTTTGGGGTCATCTGGTCGGTAAAGGCCAAAGTTATACCAGATGCAGTTATAGATAAAGTCCAGGCCTTTCCTACCCCTATAACTGTAGCATTGCTACAGGACTTTCTGGGTCATCTAGGTTACTGGAGAGTGTTTATCCCGCAATTGGCACAAATTCTGAAGCCCTTATACCAGTTGGTATGAAAGGGCGTCAGGTGGGACTGGGATGAGACATATGCATCTGCCTTTACTACAGCAAAACAGGCAGGCAGTCAAGGCCGTGCAGGCCTTGAGTGTGATACACCCATCAAGGTCCTGTGAGCTGGATGTTCATGTGACTGAAGACGGTTATGGCTGGGATCTCTGGCAGCAGCTTGAATGAACTCTCCAACCTATTGGATTCTGTTCAGAACTCTGGAAAGGGTAAGAGGTATGACACACTTTGATAGAAAAACAACTGGCTGTTATGTATCGTGCCTTGCTGGCTACAGAACCCATCACTGGGATGGCCCTGATAAAGGGAATAACCACCTATCCCA
Organism: Smutsia gigantea; assembly: GCA_032199065.1. Taxonomy (NCBI): domain Eukaryota; kingdom Metazoa; phylum Chordata; class Mammalia; order Pholidota; family Manidae; genus Smutsia; species Smutsia gigantea. The sequence continues at coordinate 12,856 of JAVSCE010006014.1, read as the reverse complement.
TCTGCGGGTCGGTATGAGACTGGACCCAAAAGAAAAGGAGTGTTGTGGCACAAACACCCACACTAGCCAAGTGGGATGCTTACCTACAGCAGCATAGTGCCCTCTCTAGTAACCCCCTGAGTGAAGAACTCCAATGCTTACTGGGGCTAGTAACATATACTAGTGAAAAGCAGGAAGAACTTGCTTTTGAACCATTCGTAGCAGACAGTCCATATCGGGAGGGAAGAGCTCCTATACCAGAAGATGCGTGGTACACAGATGGCTCTAGCCATTGGCAGCCCCCAAAATGGGGGACCATAGCTTTCCATCCTGAGACGATGTTTTATAGTTTTCAGTATGCAAGAATTTCACCTCCTTGGTTAGATTTATTCCTAGGTATTTTATTATGATAGGGGCACTGTAAATGGAATTGCTTTCTTAATTTTCTTTTTGCTTTGTTCTTTGTTGGTGTACGGAAACAAAATTGATTTTTGTTTGTTAACCTTATGGCCTGCAACCTGATGAATTCCTTTATTAGCTCTAGTAGCATTCTTTTGGATTCTTTGGCATTTTCTAGCAATAGGATCATGTAATCTGTGAGTAAAGATCATTTGATCTCATCATTTCTAATTTGGGTGATTTTTATTTCATTTTCTTGTCAAATAGCTCTGACTATAACTTCCAGTATGATGTTGAATAGCAGCTGTGAAATGGGGATCCTTGTCTTCATAATCTTACAGTGAATGCTGTTAACATTTCTTTAATAAGTACCCTTTATCATGTTGAGGAATTTCCCTCTATTCCTAGTTTTCTGAGGGCTTTTTTCATGAAAGGGTGTTGCATTTTGTCAAATGCCTTCTCTGCATATATTGAGATGATCAAGTGTTTTTTCTCTTTTGTTCTGTTAACATGATGTATTAACTTTCTTGTGTTCAACCATCATTTCATTCCTAGGATAAATCACAGTTGGTCATGGTGATGATATTTTTAATGTGCTACTGGGTTCAATTCATTGGTACTTTGTTGAGGATTTTTGCATCTATATTAATAAGGGATATTGGTCTGTAATTCTCTTGCAATGGCTTTATTTGCCTTTGGTGTCAGAGTAATGCTGACTTCATTGAAAGAGTAGGAAAATATTCCTTACCTCTTCAAGTTTTTTGGAAGATTTTGGGAGTGATTGCGTTAATTCTTCTTAAAATGTTTGGTAGAATTCATCAGAGAGACCATCTGGTGGTCTCTGAATTTTCTTGGGAGAGTTTTGATTACTGACTCAAACTCTTTACTTGTAGATCTGTTCAGATTTTATTTCTTCTTGAACCAGTTTAGGTAATTTATAAATTTTAAGGAATTTGTCCATTTATTCTAGGTTATTTAATTTTTTGTGGACAATTCATAGCATTTACTTGTAATTCTTTTATCTCTGTAAGGTCAGTAGTAGTGTTGTTTCATTTCTGATTTTAATTACTTTCATTTTCTCTTTTTTTTTGTCAATCTACATATCAGTTTGTTGATTTTCTCAAAGAACCATCTTTTGGTTTCATTGCTTTTTCTCTATTGTATTGCTAACCTTTATTTTGTTTATCTCTGCTCTAATCTTTATTATTACCTTCCTTCTGCTAGCTTTGGGCTTAGTTTGCTCTTTTTTCTAGTTCCTTAAGGTGTAAGATTAGGTTATTGTTTGAGATAATTGTTTTTCTGTTTTAATGTAGGCATTTACAGCTATAAATTTCTCTCGGCACTGCTTTCATTGCATCTCATTAGTTTCATATGATGTGTTTTCATTTTCATTCATCTCTGTTTTCTAATATCCCTTGTGATTTCTTCTCAGCCCATTGGTTGCTTAAGAGTGTATTGTTTAATTTCCAATATTTGTGTCTTTTTGCTATTGATTTCCAGTTTCATTCCATTGGGATTGGAAAAGATGCTTTGCATGATTTCAGTCTTTCAAAATTTATTAAGACCTGTTTTGTGGCCTAACATATGGTTTATCCTAGAGAAATTTGCTTGTGCACTTGAGAAAAATGTGTATTATGTTGTTCAGTGGAGTGTACTATATACTTGTTAGATCCAATTGATCTATAGTGTTATTCAAATAATCTGTTAACTTATTTATCTTGTCTGGTTGTTCAATACATTATTGAAATTGAGGTATTGTAGTTTCCTACTATTATTGAAGAGCTGTTTCTATCTTCAATTCTGTCAATATTTACTTCATACATTTTGAAATTCTGATGTTTGGTACATAATTAGAAATGTTGTATCTTCTTGGTGAATTGACCCTTTTATCATAATATAGTATATCCTTTGTCTTTTGTAACATTTTTTCACTTACAGTCTATTTTGTCTGATATTAGTATAGCTAACACAGCTCTCTTTTTGGTTGTGATTTGCATGAAATATCTTTTCCCATTATTTTACTATCAACATTTGTGTGTGTGTGTGTTTTATCTAAAGCAAGTCTCTTACAGACAGCATATATTTGAATAAAGTATTTTTAATCCATTCTGTTAATTTATTTTGATTAGAGCATTTAATCCACTTACATTTAAGTAATTACTGATAAGGAGGGACTGCCCTCTGTAATCTCACTGTTTTCTACATGCCATATAGCTTTTATTTGTTCCCTATTTCCTCCATTGCTACCTTCTTTTGTGTTTAGTTGATTTTTGTAGTGAAATGCTTTGATTCCCTCTGTTTCCTTATGTATATATTCTATAGATATTTTCTTTGTTGTTATCATGGGGATTATACTTAACATCCTAAAGTTAAAACAATTTAATTTGAATTTATGCCAGCTTAACTTCAGAATCATACAAAAACTCGTCTATACATTGCCATTCTCCTCCCTTATGTTGATGTCAGAGATTACATGTTTATAATTGTGCCAATAACATACATTAACAACTAATTTTATTCACTTGTCTTTTAAATCGTGTAGAAAATAAAAAATAGATTTACAAACAAAATCAAAATAATGCTAGTTCTCATAATTGCCCATGTAATTACCTCTAACTTGGTACCTATAACTTTATTTCTTCATGTGGTTTTGAGTTACTATCTAACTTCCTTTAATTTCAACCTGAAGGACTGACTCCTTTTAGCATTTATACAGGGCAGATCTAGTGATAATGACAGCCCTCCAGGGATTTTTTTGGTGGGGGAGGGTATCTGGGGATCTTAATTTCTCCCTCATTTTTTTAATTTTTTATTTACTTATTTTTAAATTTTTTATTAAGGTATTATTGATATACACTCTTATGAAGGTTTCACATGAAAAAACAATGCAGTTACTACATTTACCCATATTATCAAGTCCCCACCTATACCCTAATGCAGTCACTGTCCATCAGTGTAGTAAGATGCCACAGATTCACTATTTGCCTTCTCCATGCTGCACTGTTTACCCCGTGAACCCCCACACCATGTGTACTAAACATAATACCCCTCCATCCCTTCTACCTCTCTCCCCACCCACCCTCCCACACCCCTCCCCTTTGGTAACCACTAGTCCCTTCTTGGAGTCTCTGAGTCTGCTGCTATTTTGTTCCTTCAGTTTTGCTTCATTGTTATACTCCACAAATGAGGGGAATCATTTGGCACTTGTCTTTCTCCACCTGGCTTATTTCACTGAGCATAATATTCTCCAGCTCCATCCATGTTGTTGCAAATGGTAGGATTTGTTTCTTTCTTATGGCTGAATAGTATTCCATTGTGTATATGTACCACCTCTTCTTTATCCATTCATCTACTGATGGACACTTCGATTGCTTCCATATCTTGGCTATTGTAAAAAGTGCTGCAATAAACATAGGGGTGCATATGTGTTTTTGAATCTGAGAAGTTTTATTCTTTGGGTAAATTCCAAGGACTGGGATTCCCGGGTCAAATGGTAATTCTATTTGTAGTTTTTTGAGGAACCTCCATATTGCTTCCACAATGGTTGAACTACCTTACATTCCCACCAGCAGCGTAGGAGGGTTCCCCTTTCTCCACATCCTCACCAGCATTTGTTGTGCTTAGTCTTTTGGATGCTGGCTATCCTTACTGGTGTGAGGTGATATCTCATTGTGGTTTTAATTTGCATTTCCCTGATGTGGAGCATCTTTTCTTGTGTCTGTTGGCCATCTGAATTTCTTCTTTGGAGAACTGTCTCTTCATATCCTCTGCCCATTTTTTAATCAGGTTATTTGCTTTTTGCATATTGAGGCATGTAAGTTCTTTATGTATTTTGGATGTTGACCCCTTGTCGGATATATCATTTAAAAATATATTCTCTCATACTGTAGGGTGCCTTTTTGTTCTGTTGATGGTGTCCTTTGTTGTACAGGAACATTTTAGTTTGATGTAGTCCCATGAATTCATTTTTGCCTTTGTTTCCCTTGTTTGAGGAGATGCGTTCAGGAAGAAGTTGCTCATGTTTATATTCAGGAGATTTTTGCCTATGTTGTCTTCTAAGAGTTTTATGGTGTCATGACTTACATTCAGGTCTTTGATCCATTTCAAGTTTACTTTTGTGTATGGGGTTAAACAATAACCCAGTTTCTTTCTCTTGCATGTAACTGTCCAGTTTTGCCAACACCAGCTGTTGAAGAGGTTGTCATTTCCCCATTGTATGTCCATGACTCCTTTATCATATATTAATTGACCATATATGATTGGGTTTATATCAGGGCTCTCTAGTCTGTTCCATTGGTCTATGGGTCTGTTCTTGTGACTCCCTCGTTTTTGAAGGACAGTTTTGGTGGACACAGAATTCTTGCTTGACAGGTTTACCCCAAGCCCTAGCACTATGAATCTGTCAACCCCACTGCCTTCTATTCTGTGCGGTTTCTAATGAGATATCAGATGACAATCCTATTGAGCCATTGTATGTGATATTCTTTCTTGAAGTTTTCAGGATTTTCTTTTTGTCTTCATCTTTCAACAGTTTTATTATGTATTTTGGTGTTAATCTTTTTGGGTGGGCTTATCCTACTTGAAGTATATTGAGCTTGTATTTTTAGATTCATGTCTTGCATCACATTTGGGAAATTTTCAGTCATCATTTCATCAAATTTTTTACCTCTCTTCTCATTCTGAGAGTCCCATAATGTTCATGTTGGTCCACTTGATGGTGTTCCACAGATCCCTTAGGCTCTGTTTACTTTTCTTTTTCTTTGTTCCTCAGGCTTTCTAATTTCAATTGTCCTATCTTCTAGTTTACTTATTTTCTCTACTTTTTCAATTCTGATTTTGAAGTTCTATAGTACATTAATCATTTCAGCTAGTATACTTTACAGATTTATAATTTTTTGGTGGGGGTTCTTTTTTATACCTCTTTATTAATAGTCTTATTTTGTTCAGACATCTTTTTTCTATTTTTGTGCATGTCTTTTTTTTAGCTCTTTGAACACTTTTAGACAGTTATTTTAAAGTTTTTTCTAGTAGTTCTGACATATGGTCTTCCTTAGGCATGTTTTATGTTGATATACTTTGTTCCTTTGAATCGGCCATGCTTTCTAATTTCTTTGTATGCCTTATGATTTTGTTATTGTTGAAAACTGGACCATTGAATCTTAGAATGTGTTAACTGTGGAAAAAAAGTTTTCCCCCTTTCCAAGAGATAGTTGTTTTTGTAATTGTTATGGGGCATCTCTGTGTCAGAGAGCAGCCTGATCTAAATGTTTACAGTATTAGATCTTTTCTAGGTGTGTGTCTTTATCTTGTAATACATTGTAGCTTTCCAGATTTTCCTATATATATGGTTGTTTTTGAATGTGTAAAAAAATAGGTCTGGTTACTTTAAATCTCCTGGAAGCTGCTTTAGATGGTAGAGGTAGGAAAAATGATGGCCAACGTCAAGCTCTCACCTAAGCATTCAGAGTGGCAATCTATGATCAGAACACAGAATTCCAATATTTAGAGGATAAATTCCTTATTGCCTACCCTGGATACAGCAAACCACTCCAGAAATTCAGGTTGCTGTCCACCCAGCTGTCTGACATGAGGTGAGGGGTGGTGGAGTTTTGAAGTTGCCACTGGGCTGATGGCTAATTGACCAAAATTAACTGCAATTACCAGTCAAGCTGCCCTTTGGAAGTTGCAAGTATTCAAATAACCTCTAGAGTTCCAAAATATTCACTTCAGTTTCTGCCAGTACAATTGTTGTACAGGTGAAGAGATGAACTCCTGGTGTTACGTACTCCACCATCTGCCTTCTCTTTTATGTAAACTTTCTAACATATTGTATGTGAATTGATATTTCAGATTTACTCAGGGATGGCTTTGGGGACAATCCCCTTTTCTACTGTCTAACTGTAGAAGTACACAATCAACAAAAGCCATCAGGTAAAATAAATCTCCGTCCTCCAATTTAATGTGCAGTATTTCTCCTACCCTTAAAACAAAGTACAGTTTGATAGCATAAAATTACTATTTAGCAGAAGAAAAGATTACAAGTGTATAAACTGTTTCATTTTTTTAAAAAGAAAATGTGTGGTATCCACTTCGTTTGTATATGCATGGAAGAAAAGTTTTGGAAGAATATGTACTCCACACTGTTAAAAGATGGTTTATCTCTCATAGGTTGTATTATAAGAGACTTAAACCTTCTACATTATACAACTCTGTATTGTTTGAAACTTTGTCCATTGAGCTTTTATGACCTCAATAGTTAAAAAAATAAAAAGATATTCAATTTTGGAGGAAAGATTATTCTAAGATTAAGAGCATTAACCTCTTTTTACCCTCTCTTTCCTCTTCCTAGGCAAAATGACTGTTGGATTTGCTATGTAGTGCTTTACATACGACCCCTGGATTGGCAAGTTTACTTTACCTAGAGGACTTTTATGTCATACAAGCTTATCACAGTCAAGTTTCACTTATAGTATTACTTATACTTTAAAATGTAAATTTCATATTTTAATTTAATGTATACAGTTAGGGTTTTAGTATAAATATGATATTAAAGTTAGTTTATGCAACTCATTTCAATTTCATGAGCCTGATCATTATCACAGTTATCACTGCATGTGGTGAAAACTCAATCGAAATTAGAAAAAGATTTTTTCATTAGTTTCCATCAGGGCTTGGATAAGCCAAGTTATAGCTATCCTTTTATCTTTAAAAAATGCTTTTATATTTTGGGTTGGTTTGTCTAGAAATTAATATGTAATATACTGTGCAATAAGATGATAGTGACAGGGACTTATTTCCTCTTCACTGATCTTAAAAATAAATCCAAAATATTCTCCATTACTTTTGGAACTATATTCCAGTCGGGAGAGAGATGAAAAACATTCATGAGGTGAGTTTTAACACAAGCTATTAAGAATATGTAACAATCAGACACAGGCTTTTATATTTTACTTATTTTAAACTAAGGCAAATAACATGTTACGTGGAATTTTTCAACTTACAGTTTTTCATTTTGCATTACCTATTTAAAAGGTCTAGGTATTGGAGCTGAAATGCTGAAGAGACTGAGTCAGGTATGTGTTACAACTAGTAGTGGTATTCTATATGTCATCCTTTTCTTCATCAAATATTGTTATTTAACAGGGTATAAATTCAATAATTTATTTCACCATTCAAACAATCTGAAAATATACTTAATTTTAAAATTCCAATTAAGTTAGATATTCAAATAAGATACTCATGTTGGCTATATTTGAGTTACATTTAATTAAAAATTGATTTCTATATAATCCACAACCACTCTATATTCCTTTTTGTTAAAAAGCAAAAGCAAGAGGGAGATTTGAAGCCAATTTTCCCCATAAAATAGGTCCACAGTATAAATATGAGAATAGTATGAAAACAAGATCCTTTTGCATTTTGGAAATACATATGACAATCTTTGTTAAACTTTTTCTAGAATAATAATAAAGAACAAAACAGTGAATTGGATTTATAGAATTGCCAATGAGTGGACTTTGCATCATTTTTGGACTTTTAAACAAAGGGTTTAAAAACTCAACAAAAGGACCTTTTTCATTTTTAAAGCTTTGGAGAAGTTCAAGAGGTAACTATTGTATTATTATTTGGAAGTATTATACACACACAGTGCCTTACTTGTAGACCTTCAATAACATAAATGTGTTAATGAAGAATATACTTTCAAATAAAAGTCATCTCTGTTTTTAAACAGATAGACATAAGAAGCCACTGTAACTGCATGCAGTTTCTTGTCGTCATTTGGAACCAGGCTTCTATTGACTATTACACTTGCCGAGGGGCTTTAGACCTTTCCTCTGATGAGGGCTGGCATCTGTTCAGGTTTAACAGAGAGAACATGGCAAGGGAAGAGTGAAAGATTAACTCATCATAACTTATCGCAACATAGGCCCCAACATTTCAATGTCACCTGAGCCCAACAGCAAATTGACTTTGTTGTGCAATACAGCAAGTGAGCAAACCCTGGTGTGAGCAGATCTTTTACACTGAAACAGGTTTTGCAAATAGTCAACTCTCCATTATCCAAACTAATATGCCAATGGCTAATAGCAGAGCTGATGATCCCAAACAGCAGATAATTCAAAAATCAATTATACTTGGCTTTAGGATACTTGTTTCTTTACCTGTCATCTCACTAAATTTAAGATGCTTATATGTTTACATCCTAACATATCTGAAATTGGGATAAGTATACTGATCAGTACTTCTTTCTTAGAGGTAAATGTCTTATATTTGATGAAATATGGGTGTGTTTAATTATAAACAGACAAGGTACAAAAATTTCATTTAAAATATTGATGTTATGGGGACTTAATAATAGGGGGAATCTAATAACCACAGTGTTGCTCATGTAATTGTATATTAATGATACCAAAATAAAAAAGGAAAAAAATAAAATGATTTCCTTATGGGCAACATAAAAAATATAGTGAAGTTAAATTTTGAAGAGCTTACTTATGAAAACCTAGTCAGTGAACTGCTTCCTCACCTTGAACAGCTCAAGTACCACTGCCTCCTTGACATCAACCCAGAACTACGTTCCACCTCTGAACATCTATAGCTCTTTGGTTGTACTTATCTTAGGGAAGCTACTACATATAACACTGTATTTTATATATGTTTACATCCTTTCTGGTAGAATATAAGCCCTTTGATAGAATTATAATTATTTTTGCATCCAATTATAACTGGCATGGTAGAACATGTGAGCTCCTACTACTATGTACCAGGTATTTCATGGGCATCAAAGCTACACAAAGATGATTCAGTCATACCCACAAGGAGCCTAATCTGTGAAAAAAAATACTAGTTTCTGTTTTATAGTAAATTGTATGGGCTATCACAGCTATACATACCAAGTGTAAGAGAACAGAGGAGAGAACATCTAAATCCTACCCTGGAGAATTGAGAAAGGTGACATTGCAATTGGGTCCAAAGAATGAATAGGAAGTTGGGATGGGGAACAGGATGAGGCAAAAAAAATTCTAAGAGGAGACATTAGCATAGGCAGAGAAAAAGAGATATAAAAGTACAAAGCATGTTCAAGAAACAAGTGGTATGTTATAGATAATATACCTTGGCAGTAGGGTGGGTGGGGAAAGGGAAGACAGGATTAACGTTGAGGTAGGTTCATATATGAAGTACTTGCATGTCATACTACAGTCTTGTTTTGATTCTGTAGGCAATGATGAACCATTGAAAATTTCAGAAACACAACTATCCATCCATAAAATTCATTAGAAAGACAACTATGTCATAATGACACATGAGTTACAAGAATATGGTAGCAGATGCTATATGTTAGCTCAAACTCAACACAATTCTAAATCCCTTACCCCTTGCCTTCCTTACCATAGAAAAAATTATGGTTTGCCAATCTGGAGCTAAGTGTGGCTATATAAGATTTGTCAAGATGTAGATGTATCTTCTGAGGGGGGATCTAAGAAAGTGTTTACTTTTCTAATAAAAAGGAATCAGAGAAAAAGTCTATATCTTTGATAATACCAATTAGCCACTGTACCAACCCTATGGTGCCTAATTTCAGACTTTAAATAGGTTTATTTAAGCTGCTGTTAAATGGTTTAGTGTTACTTACAAGCAGAACTCATTCTGAAAAGATAGAAAGCAAGGTTAATGGCAGGCAGATTGACCAGAAGACTTACTGTAATATTCCAGGAAAGTGATAATGAAGATTTGAATGAAAGCAAGATTACAGGAGGTAGAACAGATTTGAAAAAAACATATAAATTAAGCAGAGAGAGGTAGAGGCAATTTAGTTTGATGCATAATGACACTGAGGATACCTATGGGATGTACAGTGGATACAACTAATAAAAAGGATAGGTCTACAGCTCTGAAGATGTATGAGAGCTAGAAGTAGGGGAAAAAAAGGACATATAAGTGGTGTCTGAAGCCAGTGAAGTATGTTGAATGAAAATGAGAGAGCATATAGAATGAGAAAAGACTAGGAATGCAACCTGAGGAGCCTCAGCATTTAAGGGATTCAGAGCAAGAAAAGAATAAAGAATCAGATAAGCAGGAATAGCAGAGCAGAGGGAAGAGTGAGTTTCAAGGAGGGAGTGGTGAAGAGTCAATAATTTCAGAAAACTCAAGTAGAGGCCAGAGTGTCTCAAGTTAAGAGAGAAATTGAAAATGAAAAAAAATGACATTAATTACTTTTTTTTATGAATTATGGAAGTCATAGGAAGGAGAAAGAAAAGATAGCTTGAGAGGAAGAGGCATGGTTAGGGAGAGACTTTTGTTACTGTTGTTTTTGGATAAAGAAGATGTGAAGCTATTTAAAGATTGGGGAAAAAAGAATGAAAAAAGAAACAAAGACTGAAGATTTAAAAAGACGGAATATGATACTGGAAAAGATGGTAAAGACTGAGACCAGGAACAGAAATAGAAGCATTAGTCTTAGAAAATGGGGATGCCTGGCTGAAAAGAGGTAAGTCTTGGACGTAGAAGAGGGAATGGTCATGTCTAATAACTTAATTTTTTCCCCACTATGCAATAGTCATCCTTGGCCGGTATAGAAGGCTTAAGAATAAAAGGTCTGTAATACCTCTCCTGGGGAACAGAACAGGAAGACCGTCTGGGAATTAGTGGTAGGGATACTGATCAGCAGCGGGGACCCCATGTAGCTGGTCCTCTTAAATAGTTTGAGATGTTTTTGGACATTTAATAGGAGGTGACATTAATAAATCAAAAAAGACAAAGCCAAGCCCAACTGTCATAAAATATGGATATTTTATTCCCGCTCTGGAGAATCAAAAAAAGGGGGGAGGTACAGGGGTGAGGGAACACATCCATCCACACACCATTTCAATTTAGCTGACATTAATTTGGAAAAGCTGAAGCAAATATACGTGTATATGTATAAATATTTATATATATATGCATATACCTATATTTTTCAGATTTTAGTCTCATCAGTGTTCTTGTATTTGCTGTATTTTTGTTTTTTATGAACACTCTTGAAATATTATTTGGATTGTATTCACAGTTTGTGTTTTAATCATTTATGTGACTGGTCAAACTGAACATTGAAAGATGTAAGGGAAAAACTTGGTTTAAGTTATACTCTATGCATCAAAGTTACCCATCACATGATATTTTCATCATTATTTGCGACTTCACACATCTTGTTGTTCTCTATGCAGACTAGTTCAGCTTCTAGTGCTGTACATATCTACATCTTCTGGATGGGACTGCCCATGATCCATGAGCTTGGGGTCAGGCATAAACTGTGTGGTACCTGATAAAGTATTAAAATGAAAAAAATTAGTAATTCATTTAACAAATTTATTGTTGGTACTGGGAATACAGCAGTGAATAAAACACATAAAAATCTCTGCCAACATGCAGCTAAAATTCAAGTTGGGTGAGACTGACAATAAATTAAGTAACATATATATCAGATGGTGGTGTAAGTATTTTGCAGAAAAATAAAACAGAGAGGGGCATATGGAGTACTTAGGTGATTTGCAACTTTAAATAGGGTGGCCAGGGAAAGCCTTCTAGAAAGGTGATATCAGAGCAAAAAACTGAAGGAGGTGAGGGTGTGAGTCCTATAGATACTTGGAGGAAATGCCTTATAAGAGGAGCAGAGGGCAAGTAAATGAACCTGAGGCATGTCTGAGGAACCACACAATGGCTAGTATGGCTGGAACAATGAAGGGAGGACCCCGTGATGGTGGGTTCAGTGAGAGTGACAGGAGACATGATCACCAAACAATGGAAGGCTAGGCCACATAGGGCTGTGGTAAGGTGTTTTTTTGTTTTGTTTTTTAAGTGCAATGAGAAGCTACTGTACAGTTTTGAGCAGGAGAGTGACATATGTTTTTCATAAGATCACTCTTGGCTACAGGGAGAAGTGACTATAGGGGAACAAGGATGGAAGCAGGGAGACCAGTTGGTAAGCTATTTCAGTGGTTCAGGAGAGAGATGCTGATGGCTTCAATCAAGGGCAGTAACTGTAGAGGTGGTGAAAAGGGACAGGATTCTGTATAACCTCTGAAGGTAGAATGGACAAAACTTCCTACATGGACTCACTATGTTGTGAGAGAGACTCTTTAACTTGAGAAATTGGAAGAATGGAGTTGACATTTACTGACTTGGGAAAAATGCTAGAGAAGCATGTTTGCGGGAAGGCAAATGAAGTGTTAAATTTTGGATGTGTTAAATTTGAATTGCTAACTAGACATCTTAGTACAAATGTTTGAGTAAGCAGCTAGAAATGTGAGTCTGTAAGTTCAGGAGAGGCCTGGGCTGGTTATAAATGTTATAGTCCTAGCCTATGTATGGCATTTAAAACTATGGGACTATTTGAGATCATCTAGAGCATCAGAGAAGAGGTCCAAGGAATGAGCCCTTTGTACACACCAACATTTTGAGGTTGTGAAAATTAAGAGGCTGTAGCAAAGAAGAATGAGAA
>JAVSCE010006013.1:0-21527 GCA_032199065.1 Smutsia gigantea | reverse complement strand
AAACCACTGCTTTCGAATCCCTGCAGAACATTTTCTTCTTCCCAAGTCCAGCCAGTGACCCCCTTTCTCCTCCTCGTCTTTCCGGGATGATGGAGCTGTGACCCACTGACTTAAGACAGACATGCAGAGCTGGGATATGAAACTCTGCCCCACACTCCCGTGCAGCCGAATGCAGCTCCTTACTGAGGTTTAGAAAACAGATGAGCCCCCAGGAGAATGCGAAGGATGGGTGAGGAACTCAGTGAAGCAAACTTCTGGAAAAGCCATTGGGTTTTCCATGGGATCAGCACCAGGAAACTGCTTCCTTAGGCAGCTTTCCCGTGAAGATAAGGCATTGCATTTTTTTATTCTAACAAGGCTTTTCGTTAACAGATGAGTTCTGTGAAATGCTTTGGATGGATTGTTTCCTGAAGCTCAGAAACACTTGTCTGACTGTCTTTCTCTTCTAATAGTTGGTGTTTACCGTTGTCTGAAATGCTAACTATGGCAGGACCAATCCTGGTATATTGCAATAGCCCTCAGATCTGATGGGGCTTCCATTTGGGGTCGACCCAGGGTGTTGTGCTGGCTGAGGTCCACTGTCTGTTGGGGAAATAGGGAGGTTTCATTGTTCACCCTTCTGGGTTTCCTGTTGCTCTGAGAAACTGTTCTTCTGACACCTAATTCTTTGTGGCTCCCAAGCCTACTGAGTTTTGAGAGAGGCTCCTTACTGAGAAATATATAATATGAATATGTGCTGGATGCACTTCTTTATCTGAGCTGCATTGCTGTTTCTCTTCTCAGTTTTATGCCATAACCTGTTTGTAGGAGGCTATTGAGAGCTGGCGATTCACAGTAGTTATATTATGTTGTGGGGTGTTGTGGGGAAGTTGGGGTTCCTATGGCCAGGATCCTCACTGAATTTAAACCACCTGATGATGTAATTGGCCTGTTGCTAGGCTACTGCTTCCACACCTTTAGACAATAAGCTATTATGGTGCTATATAGAGAGCTCGGCCCAATGCTCTGGGAGGAGGCAGAGACGGTAGTGCTCAACCTACGGCTGGGAGAACAAGCCGGGTAATAAACCCTTTCACCCCAAAGAACATTCTGCTGTCAATTTCTTTGGTCGCATTGAATCCATAGCGAACTTGCCCGGGGCTGGAACCCATTGGCTGACTAGACCCGCCGTGGTATCTGGTGTTTAGGAAATCAAAGGGATGCTAGATTACTCTTTCTCCTGTTTTCTTGTGTGTTGGGAGGAGAGTTGGTTGTTCACTTCTTAGAGCTTCAGTTGCCTCCTGGTCAGTGGGGGTGGAGATCTTTCTAGGTGCCCACTAGTCTTGGCTTGTCTTGCAGAATGGTTAGGATTCTTTGCCTGGGGTCAAGCCATCTGTTCTGCCCAGTAGGCAGTTTGGGCAGGTAATGTGACATTGAAGAAGCAATGAGCCCAGGAGCTGGCAGCTTGCTATTGGGGAATATGACCTTATAGTAAACATGGGCGCATGTCCTTCATCCCTTAGATCCATTGGTGTTATTATTGGTGGGGGAGGAAGGGTTCTCCTGTCCATCAAAAGGTGTATGTTCTGGACTGCCATGTCCTAGAGAACTCTTCTGGTTTGAAATCCCTTCTGCTTTTCATGCCTACTTCTATAGGACATCTTTCCCTGAGCTGGAAAGTTCGTGTACCACCTGCAGGAACCCTGAGGGTTTGATGTTGTGTTCACCAGCTATGGGGTTGTTCATAGGGGCACCCCGCCAGCAAAGAGAAAATTCCATCTCAGTCCAGAAAACAAGGAGACAGGAAAATCATCACCCATGCCCTGCTAGTCTGCCTCCAGAGAAACGTCCAGCCCAGCAAAAACTTTTCCCACTCACTCCTCTTCCCCAACGCTTTAAATAAAAGAATAGCAGTTAGTGAATTGATCGTGAAACACAAAGTTAGTAGACTCAAAGCAATCCTGAAGAAAACAGAAAATCAAAACATGGTAGAGAAAAAATAATGTAATCCTAGTAAACCTCAAACATGAATATGGAGAGAAGATAGATGGTGTCTGAAAACTATAGAGACATATGCACCCACACACTTGTGGAAATTAGTAAATGAGAACGGTACTGTGATATGATGAGCCATAAACAATGCACATGGGGTCCAACTATATGGCCAAATATGTATTCCCCAGGTATACTTGGTCTTCATCCCCAATTTCTGAAACACTGCAGAGTCTTAAAGGTGAAATGGGGGTCTTGTCATGTGAATGAGAGACTTTCAGACCCCCACCCGAGGGCAGGGGCTGGAGGTTGAATCAGTCAATGGCCACTGATTTAGTCAATCATGACTATGCAATGAAGCCCTCATAAAACCCCAGAGAAGAGTTTATTGCTCCCTGCTCTGCTCATTGGATCCTGCTCCTCGGATCCTGCTCCTCGGTAGCGTAGAGCTTCCACTCTTGAGGAACCAGGTGCCTCCATGTGCCCCAGCACCAGGCCACCAGCTCTACAAGGACAGAAACTCCTTTATTTGGGACCTTGCCCTGTGTATGTCTTCATCTGGCTGTTAACTTGTATCCTTCACAGTATCCTTTATTAAACTGGTAAACCAAAGCATTTTCCTGGGTTCTGTGAGCGCTTCCAGCAAATCAATCAAACCTAAGCAGGAGGCCGTGGGAACCCAATCTGTAGCCTATCGGTCAGAAGCACAGGGAACTGCCTGGGGCTTGTGACCGGCATCTGGAGTTGGGGGTGGAGGGCAGTCTTGTAGGACAGAGCCCTTAACCTGGGGAACCTGGTGCTGCCTCTGGGCAGATAGCATCAGAATTGGGTTGAGTTCTCCGACACCCTGCTGGTGTTTGAGAATGGCTTGGGGTAAATATGCATGGGAAGACCCCCTCCCACATATTTACACACATTGGAATTGGGTCTGGGAACCTCAATGAAGTGACACTACTATTACTGTTGTGTATAATATTGTTATTGTTATATGTATGTGTAGGAAGACTACACCCTCTCAGGTACAAATAGTAAAAAATATATATAACTTCAGTGACATGTTCAACAGTAAGCAAACAACACATTTCAAAGAAATTACTATTAGAGGATAATAACACTGGATACAACTGATCCCAAATGATATAAATCCGTATCTCCTTTTTTTTAAATAAAAATATGGTTTGAAATTTTTCCACTAACTCAAAAGAAGCAGCTTACTCAGATTATTTTTTAAATTAATTAGTTAACTTATTTATTTTTGTCCTTTTTTATTTTCCTAATAATAATGTACAGTTACATTAGCAATATTATAGTTGCTAGACTCCCCCTATTATCAAGTGACCACCACATATCCCGTTACAGTCACTGTCCATCAGCATAGTAAGATACTATAGATTCACTACTTGTCTTCTCTCTGTTGTACAGCCCTCCCCGTGGCCCCCTCTACATTATGTCTGCTAATTGTAATGCCTGTTTTTTCCCCCTTATCCCTCCCTTCCCACCCATCCTCCCCAGCCCCTTTCCCTTTGTTTAACTGTTAGTCCATTCTTGGGTTCTGTGAGTCTGCTGCTGTTTTGTTCCTTCCGTTTTTTTCTTTACCCAGATGATTTTTAGAAAAAAAATTACCAAAACTTCAAAGAAAATATTATGCTGGTAGTTTTTAGATAGTTTAAAAGAATATTGAAACTGTGAATTGGGAGTTTTATGGCACCAACAGATGAATGGACAGCAGATATACAAACATTTAACATAATCTCACCTGTGAAAGCCAACTTGTTTTATCAATTACTGACATTGGGGTCTTAAAAATCTCCAAACAGCGTATGAATCTATTTCTTTCTCTTTCTCAATCTCTCTTCCTTTTATTTTGCTTCATATGCTTTGAAGCTCTGTGTATAGGTCCATATACATAGAAAATCATTATCCCTTCCTAATCATGCATTTCCACGTATGTTTCCCCGTGTAAGACATCTTTATCTCTGACAGTTGTCCATGGTATCTTTATATCTACTTTGCACCAGATTTCAAGAGTCAGTCCAATCCTTTATGTGGTATGGGTGTGATAACACTTCTGCCTTAATGTTTCAATCTGCATCTTTATATTTAAGTGCATTTTATAATAAACAGCACAGAGCAGGTCCTTGCTAATCAGTCTGAGAATCTCTCTTTTCCTCGAAGTGTTTATTGCATTATCATACAATGGATGGTCTGATACTCTGTATCTCAGAGGACCAGGTTGACATTTATAATTTTTGTTTGTACCATCTCTGTTTGTTCGTATCCCCTTTCCACAGTCTTCTGTGTTTGAGTATAATTTTGGTATTCCGTTGTCCTCGTTTATTATTTTTAGTCTATGTCTCATTTTTTTTCAGTAGTTAATGCTGCAATAACAATATCCATCTTAGACTGTTCACCTGGGAAAAAATATACTATGTAATTAATTGTGCAAGATAACCAACCTTCAAGAATATCATTCTATGTATTCAGTTTCTGGTGCTCTTGGGAAATATACTCCTAGGAACGTCAGAGACCCTGCTATATATTTTATGTTGTTCCATTATGATTTTAAACACAATCTGTGTTTATTTAAATGGTGGGTGCATTTACCTGGGTATCAGTATTTCTGGTGACTCTAATTCTGTTCTGCATGTCTACACGTCCATCTCAAACTTCCTTCCAGCCCATCAACTTCCTCTAGCTGGGTTTGCAAATTCCTCCTTTATCAGAAAATACCTTTATTTTACCTGGTTTATGAAAGTAATTTGGATATAGAATTCTCTAGCTCTTTTCAGTTTCATTATGGTTTTTCTTTGTTTCCATTTGAACGACTTTCCTATTAAGTTTTCCATCACCTATCCTTCTGCTGTGTACAGTCTGCTGTCATTTCATTCAGGAATGGCAAAGAATTCTTTCCAGTGTTAGAATAGTTACTTTTTTCTTTTTTTTTTTTTTTTTACCACGTCCTGATCTCTCCTGAAATCCCTCCATGGTTCACTCATTGGCTTGATCTCTTCTGGCAGAATTTGTATTATTTAAAATAATTATTTTAAACTCCTGGTATAATTTCAAAAGATGGGTTATCTGTTTATATGGCCCAACTCCTTTTTCTTGTGAATGGATAAGTTTCCTTGACCACTGCATGCTTTTATATTACAGTACATCTAACATTTTGTCAAAAGAATCCTAGTAGATGAAGTGTATGTGTGTGTGTGTGTGTGTGTGTGTGTGTGTGTATGTGTGCACGTGTGTGCTTGAGGACTCCGCTCCCTTTTCGGAAGCCAAGAGGAGGATGTGATCCCATTGAATGAGTCAGAACTGGGAATGCCCTGGGGTATGGGTGTCTTTAATTTTTCCCAAAACCCTTGGGGTGGAAGCACATTCTCTAGGACATTGTCTCTGCACCTGCAACTCATCCATGGGGCCAATATGTGTGTATATGTGTGCACACAAATGCTCTTTGGCATGACCCTCCCCCAAAAAAGACAGATATAACATACATATATGAAGGACTCAAAGCTAGCCTTATATGGATCAAAAAATTTTAAAAACCTAATTATTTGAAACACAGTTAATAAGGAGATGCATGTACCCCTTAAGTAATAAAAAGACATTCACTCACATACCTGAAAAGCAAGTTAAAACTGTGTCAAAGTTCTCTTTAGCCAATCCCATTTGTAACAATCAAAATTTCTGCTAAAATAACCCTGGATACACTGTCATAATTTGCCTGTCCAGTTGTTCTTTCATTTCCACTGGTGGTTTAGTAATGGCTTTACCTTTTTATTGAACCTAGAAATTCAAGATTTTTAGTGTTTTTCTTATACACACATAAATACAAGATGATGATATAAATATTCATAGTTTGCATTTTTTTGGTAAAATCAAACTTTTAAAATCAGTAGCAATGTAAATAAAAATGGCTGAAATAATCATTCGCAGAAAAACCAGAGCCTAAAGTAGTTGTATTAAAAATAATATCGATAGGCTAAGTATGTGCTCAGATTGTAGAATAAAGGGAGAAATAGAGTCATAAATCAGTGATGTAAGAATCAAACATACAATTTAGGGAATTAACAAGAATGTGAGAACAAAGAATTCTTTGTAAAGTGCAGAAAATACTGATGAAATTCTGCCAGGAATGATGAATGGAAAATAGAAGACATTAGCAAAATAAAAGGGTGGGGGTGGGGGACAGCATAAACTGACCTGCACCACTAAAAAGATAGAAGTATTCTATATAGCTAATATTGTAAAAGACTATCAATCAACCATGTGTATACTTGGGTGTGTATAAATGAATACTTAGGTGAAAATTGTAAATTCCTAGAATTATATGTTTTATTTAAAACTCAGTGAAAGAGAAACACTGAAGAATCACAGGTTTTTAGAAAACTGACTCAGACCTTAAAATTCTCAACAAGTAAACAAACAGGCAGCTGAGAATAATGGCCAACTAAATATTCAGGGATCTTAAAAATCTGATTTATTCAACCCTAAAGAAGAGGGAACCCCTGTAAAACATTCTCTAAGGCTCGTTTAACTTTGTGGCAGAAATTAGACACAGGCAATGGAAAGGAAAGGAATGTGAATGTGCAAATGTATATTGGAAGACAGGTAACTCTCAGTGTCTTGACATAGAGAAGAGCCGATGCAGTCATCAGCTGACGATGCTTAAGGGGCTGACAGTGAGACAGAGACCATGGGCTTAGACAGAATAGGGGGAGGGACTCTGGAAAAAGCAAGGCAGGATATTTGCAGTCAGAGTAATATAACTACATGCAAGGAAACCCCCTACCAAAAATCTGTGTTAAACCTTAAGCTATAGGGTCATTCTTCAGTGAGATCAGTTAACTTTCCCCAGATAAAGAACAGTAGCTCATGTTTTTATTGTGCTAATCATTTGTAATCATGTGTAAGATTCACTTTAGCATGCTAAAAGGCCCAAGCCTATGTGCTGTCTTTCCTGTTTCAGATCTGACTGGGTGGTTTTTCAAACTGGGCAACTAATTTAGCATGCAGACCCAGCTGTAAACAACATAGTAAAAGGCAGGAAAGATTCCACCTTAAAGATAAGATTGCATTTTAACACCCAGGAAGTTTAAGAAGCAAGATTCTTAACTTATTCTTTAGGAAACAGACAATACCTCAGCCTACCTTGGGGGCTGGGCAGGCCACCTTTTGATATGCTCCTAGACCAAGACGCCAGTATCCCGGAGAGAGATCGGGACGGGAAATTCCTTGTGTTAGTTAATTCTAAATATTCAGACACCACTTAACAAGTGCACACTCCAAAGCTTTTTTTTCATGTTCCCAAATATCCTCAACTGCCTATAAAACCCCTAGACAACTCACCACCCTGGGACTCTACTGTCCCCTGCTGGCGTAAGCCGGGAGTTCTGTCCTTTCATTTTATCTCTAAATAAAAGCCTGTACCTTCCTCTCCTACCTTGAGTGTTTGTGAAGCTAATTCTTCGGCTCTGTGAACAAGAATCCTGGCATCAACAGAACTGAAGGATGAACAATAAGCTGAAATTTATCCTGAATGTCTGCACTCTCCCAAATTTCATTACCACTCGTAAAATCTGGGAATACAGATCACAGCAGACTAAATTGTGTTGATACATGGTTGCCCTGCATATATTTCCCAGGAAATAAGGAATTCATCTCAGCAGCCAAAATTCAAAAACATTGAAACTGTTTGAGCTATCACAGGTGCTATCACCTGAGAACAGAAAAGATTCAAAAAATGTTTATTAATCCATCTGATACACATACATGAACGAAAAAAAGTAGTGAACAGGCACATCATGCACAATTCCAAATAGTCTGTGTAAACGGGGCTCCTTCAGAACTGCAGCATAATCCCTCACTCAAGTTTAAGCTGCGGGTGATTTCCTTCCAAAGAGGACAGAACGGAAAGCGGGGAAAAATAGAAATGCGTTCATTGTATTGAAAGCAGAGGAAAGAGTAATTTTGTCATGGACATCCCTGGCCAACACCGTCTAGAAGTCATATACATACCCCAGGTAGGATGGAATGAAAATCCAATTTTACCTCTGCACTGTTCTCTCCAGAAACCTATAATCCCAGTGTCATCATGAGAAAAACATCTGACAAATCCCAGTACAGCGATGTGTTACAAAATGCCTGACTTGCTCTCCTTGCAGTGGTCAAGGTAAAAAACATATCAAGTCTCTGAGAACCTGTCACAGTCTAGAGAAATCTCAGGATACGTGAGGACTGAATGGAATGTGGGATCCTGGAATATACACAAAAAATGAACATGAGATAAAGAAAGGAGGATATTTGACTAGTGTATGGACTTTGCTTAAGAATAAGGTATCCAAACTGTTTCATTCATATGGAATGAGATGGCATTAAAATAGCAGAAACTCAGTATACGCGTTAGATGGGCCTCTCCAGACTATTTTCCTACAGTGATGGTAACTCTAAAAATATTCTAGAATAATCGTAATATTAAAGCTCATTTAAAAAACAGTGGTAGGAAGATACCCTGGGGGGCCTGCATATCATAGAAGCGACAGCAAAAGAGAATTCAAGGATAGAAGTCAGCTTTGGAAATCAATGTAGTTTAATAAATTGAGCTAAGAAGGGGCAGATGTGGGATTTTAGTAAAAGTTGCATCATTAATGACTATTGAGAGAATAGCTAAGAGATTCTGAGATTTTTTTTTCAAAATGATCGAGTGTTAGAAAATAGAATTTAAAAGCAATGTTCTCTTTCCTAATTGTTATTAGTAATATTTTAAATGCCTTAGCAGCTTAAATTACTTTGGGGAGCTCTATTAACCCATTTCTGGGTTAGGAGATTTTTCATATGGATGTTTAGTACGTTACAAAGATTTATGAAAATATAATTTTCCTTTAAAAGTCATCCCCATTCCCCAATTGAATCCCCATGGGGTCTGTGAAGTGCCTTCTGTTTCTTTGCACGTGGTGGTTAATACCTGTGTCTACCTAAATTATTTAAAATACAAGATTCCTCAAAGCTTACTATTACCCATGTCCACTTTCACATTTGCATGATGTTATTTAGCGAGATTCGAAAATGTCAAGCGTTGTCAAATTACCAGAGTGCGCCTTGATCTTCCATGCGAAAGTCACATACCTAATTCATCATTCAGTTATGTCCCCAGGCAGTTTGATTAGTATGTTACAGCTGACAGTCGGGGTGATGTGAGCCTGCATTTTCAGACTGCAGGTAGGTTGATTTCTGAAAGGGATAGCTGGGGCCATGGGGGATGAGGCCCACAGGGACCCCGCTGTAGTTTCTCATCCAAGCTCTATCCTTAGCAGTTGTGCTCTCTGTCAAGTTTCCCCAAGGACTGGTTTCTTCAACAACCGTTAGAGAATGAATACGAATAGATTAAAATATTAAATGGAGTGCCTCAGTATTGCATCTGTTGATTACTGGAATTACTGTCTTTTCTTGTGTTTTGATAAACAACCAGTTGATGGCTACTTATTGCCAGAGTCTGTAGGCATGGGCTGAGTAAGCATCACTGGCTAGCTGGGAAATAACCCTGTGGTTATCTGAATGCCTCACTGGGAGAGGTCTACATGTTGGAGGCAGTGGGCATCCATCCCTTTCTAGGTAGGGCTGGTTGACCAAGAGTCGGGTATGCGACCAGAATGTATGTCTCCCAGATGCGAACAAGGGGAAGCCCTGTCTCCTTAACTGGAAGAGTCCATCTTGCTGTAGGGATAAAAACATTGGAAGTGCATGCAACCAGAGAGAAGTCCAAGTCTGTTCTCATTTCCTACCATGGTTCTTACCTCTAAGTGAATACAGACCCGAGATATAAGGATATCCATTCGAGGGGGACACCAGTTACTGGTCCCCACACTCATAGCTCTCTGGACCATGTCCCAGACAAACTTAAAGGCAACTTCAGACAGTGCTCAGAGACTGTGGGAAATTGCTCGATGAAAGATGTGTGTCTGAAATCCTGCTTTTTCCTGTTTCCACAAAATCAGATTCAATGCTCCTCATCAGCAGTCATTTTTGTGAATCACTATGTTTATTTGAAAGGGATTATGGATCATTGAGGTGAGTTAAAAAAAACCTTCAAAATATCTCTTTGGGAAAAGTTCATGTGTCAAGCCCCTCATGCTGTTTTGACCTCCTAAATAACTTAGGTAGTGAGTTAAAGGAGGTCACTATCATAACTATAATTTTCTGTAATTTTTCTCTGTCATAAAATAAGGGGCATTTTTAGGATTCATGGTTTTCACAATCCTTTCCAGGACTGAATTTCACAGATACATGCAAATGCCTTGTATGGATCTGTAACACATCCTTTGATGTTAGATGTGCAATATTTCCTCTAACCACTTTGAGCCAAAATAAAGTAACTATTCAATCCTGCTGATAGGTGTTGCTATAAACCTTTCAAGTTATTGTCACTCACAGAGAAAGCTGTAATCAGTCCAGACCTCTAAAGTTACTCCCATAAAATGTACAACAAAAAAATTCACCAATAAAGCAGTAAGTGGAGAAGTAAAAAAAATACACATCCTTTGCCTAAAACATTAAGAATTGTCTCAAGCTTTCCTCATTTCCTTGACTATTTCTTGGGACCCACGAGTGGGAATTACGTTTTGTACCTATACAAATACTTAGGACATTTTGCTTTTCATGCCAATGTTCATCTAGCCATGTGAAAGTATTTTGAGACTGTTTGGAATGATTTCTACACTTTTTGGGACAAGACGACGTCAAATGTGGTCAAATGTGAATGTATCAAATAATATACTTTGATGCCTAGTCAGATACGAGCATATATACAAATTCTAACAGTGTGCAGTAGGATGACCAAATAAATATTTCTCAGCTTTCGTTGTCCTCACCTGTAAAAAGAAGGTGGTATTCACCATTTCAAGATTATTATGCCAGTGAAAAAGGAAAGTTCTTGTGGCAGCCTTTGAGACATAAAGGTTAAAATCAAAAACACTTTTTTCTCTTTCTCTATCCCTGATCCCAAATGACAGTGTTTGAGGGATGGAAAAAATTTGCCTCAAATATTTACATATAACGAAAGATAGCAGGGATAGAGAAAGATTGCAAATAAATAGAATAGAATATGGAAGGCTTTCTGAAAATTCTACCTTATGCATTTCTGCTTCTGCCTATGGAAGGAAATGCATTTTTACTTTACAAAATTTGGGTTATAAATGACAAAAACAGTCTCAAGCTCTCCAAAAAGAAACAAAACACAGACTCACCTTGCTACTCCTTAGGTCCCAGGTCCCCTAGGTAATCTGCCTTATCTGCATTTGAGGCTCTTCGTAGTTACAGAAATTCAAAATGTATGTCTGTTTAAAATGTCCCGGGGTTTTAATAGGCAGAAAGGACATGCTCTCCATCTTCCTGGAGGCAGATGTCTTCCTTGCTAGATTTTTTTTTATGGAAAGAAAAATGCCCCTGGTATTATAAACGTGAAGATGGTGGAATGCCTATCAAAACATAGGCTCCCCTGTGCTTTGATGAGATTGTACCTTGGACGTGCTTTGAAATGGGGGTCATTCCATAGTGACATCAGAAGATCTGGCAGCCTAACATTTATTAGAAGACAGCAGAGCTCCAGAAAATCCTAAATAGAATGGCCAAAGACGGACAGACTATAATTACACTTCATTCAGGATCACACCTAACTCATTAGATGATATAAAATAGAGGAAATACTAGAAGAAAAATCCATATAATACGTGAAGGTAAACTACTGCTCAATAGTAGTTAAACAGACCACTTGTGGCAGTAAAACTGAACCATTAATAATGAAACAGTAGGATTTAGTATACCATGACTTTGTCTAAAAGCAGTAATGTGAAAGGCAATGAAAACAAATACAGGACATACTAGGACTCATTCATAACAACAAGCTAGAAATTCTGGAGAAGTATGAGGTCAGCAGGAGACATGATCTTGACATCCCTTGGGGAACATGGAATTCTCCAGAAACAAAACGATGTGGCCCTCATGTGAGAATTAGTAAAACAATCAGTAACTAACACCTAAGTGTTCCTTTAAAAACCCAGGCATTTCCTTCCCCCAAAGAGAAAAGGAATATAAAGAATAGAAAAATCAGTTGAAGAAAACACCTTAGAAGAAAATTATTGCAAAAAGAAACACCAGACGTCAAGCAAATACTGCCTCAAAATAATTGTGACATGTTCTCTTGGAAGCTAGGAGCCCATAAGAGGTCTGGAAAGGCAAATAGAAGAGTAAAAATGAATGGGAAGATATTTAAAAAAAATCAATAGACATTTATGCATAAGAAACATCAATCTGTAGAAAAGACATGCTACAAAACACAGAAATACGAAAGGATCATTTCAGTAGAGAAAAAGCACATTTGTATACAGTCAGCATATTCAGAAAGTAACACATGTCATCCATATAGAATCATGAAAACTTTTCATGGAACAAAGAGAAACCTGAATTTCTACACTGATGATTTATACCCCATTTCAAGAGATGTTCACATATTAGATTTCTCCGATCAATGATTCCTTTTAGGTTTTAGAAAACATTGTCTTTTCAAAGTAAAAAAAAAAAATTTTTTTTTGGTCTACTTTATATGTGATAGATTGAGTAGAACACAAAACACCACATTTTATTCATACATGATTTTTAAGGCTTTTCAGGGAACAAACAGCAGCTTGAAATCCTAGGCTGATGATTCACACCACACTTCAGGGGCTCGTCAATTACCACAACAGTCTGGAATATCACTTGATCACAGAGATCAATTGTCATAGACAATATCTCCCTCTTCTTTTAAAATCTTCTGCAGCTTTTGTTTTATATATGCTAATACTGTGTATTTAGCTCAACACACAATGAAAGCTTTATGGTGGACTATATTCTTGTTAATTACAAAGTGCCGATCTTTGTCTCATTTGCTGTTTTCTTTTTTACTAAATTAACTTTCTCTCAAGGTTTGCAACAGAAACTTTTCTTTCTTCTTGACATGGTTCTTGTGGGATGTTCCCCGTTCTTTCGCTTTCATTATTTGTGTAGCTTTGGATTTTGGTTTTCCTTTTGGATTTTTGCTTTTTCTTTTTTTGTGATGATATTTGAGATTGGATGCCTTACAGCTGTTGATGCGATGACTATAGTCTACATGGACTGCTATTTCCCAAACGTCTGTAACTATATATTTATATTTCACTGTATCCTCTCTTGTAAGCTCTGTTTCAATCATTGCTATGAAGAATGAGGAAAAAGCAAAATTCTACTCCGCATGTTTCATCATCTGATATTTCTTGACCACCTTCTGTTCCTAATTGAACCTTAGTCATGTTTGAGCCCTAAAATATCCAGCCACGTTTAAGGTGTGCTCATAATATAAAATATCTTGATCCCCAGCTATTTAAAAAAAATAGAAAATCATGTTACCTGTGCCTTTCTATATGTATTTGTATGTTTAACTGAGAGTTTTGAGTAAAAGGCTGAAGGTTTCACCTGCTTTCTTTCTGCTGCCTATTGTAAAATGCATAGAAAGAGATCAGTTATCAAAATAAAAGCAGATCTTTGTGATGTGGGGAACTGTCTGCCTGCCTGCAAGGGAAAAGGTCAGAGTCCCTTGTTACAGAAAAGGCTCCTTGAAGAGATTAAGGGTGCAAGTCCTAGAGCCCCCTGCACCCCCAATCAAACCAGAGAGTGCCTAGGAAGCTTACAAGCATTGTCTCTTAGCTCTCTCCCGTAGAAGCCAAAAATAGAGAAGAGATCATCTCGGAGAGACGTGTCTCTTGGAACATGTTCTTACACTGTCTCCTAACACTTAACATGAGCCTCATAGCTAATGGACAAATCTTTGTGCTCTCCACTAGGGACCACGAAGTTCTTGAGAATTTCATGTCCACAGAAATGCCAGCTTGAACTAATAGAGAAAGTTTGGAACGAAGGTAGGCAGTCTAGTCCCCCAAATTCTACTGGCAGAAAACAGGATGCCACGGCTATTTGGCTGAACGCATCTGCTGTAGTTTATACATGAGATAGGGTGGCTTGGAGGGTGGGGCTGAGAACCAGAATCTAATTCCTAGGCCTTGAAACCTAAAAGCGTTTGCTTGGCTGGGTTTCTAAAGCGCACCAGACCGGTGAGTTGGGTATATTTTCCAACCTTCCCTCTTACCTCCTGATTGAACTGGCATGCCTGTAATTGTTACGCTATGCATGCCCCATCATTGTCCATTGGCAGAGCTGAGAGAAGATCTTTTGCTTTTGCCTGGGACCATGGGTTTTTTGGAATTGTGTCCCATGATGTATTATATCCAGGAGCATAACCCGTATGCCTGAATTCGTTAAGATCTAGGAGTTTTGAGCTGATGCGATATCAAAGAGATTTGGGGCTTTAGAGTTGATATAATGAGACTATTCAGGATCTTAGTATGGGATGAATGTATTTTTCTTTTGAGAGGAACATGAATCTTTGGGGCCAGAAGGTGGACTGCACTGGACAGAACTGTAAAGACATACCCACAAGATTTGCATCCCCTAGTTATTCAATCAAACCCCAATCTAGGAACCACTGTGAAGAGTCCTTGATGGTGTAATTAAGGTTTTAATCAACTGGTATTATGATAGAGAAATTGCCCTGTATTATGTGGGTGGACCCAATCTAATCACGAGGGTCCTTAAATCACTAGGGTGCAGAATATTCATTTTGTTCTTGTGAGACCCTGAGAAGCCGACCAGCCACACCACCTTATGTTCACACATCTTCCCATTAGAAATTGCAAGATAATAAATGGGTATCTATTTAGAGCTGGTAAAATTCTAATGATTTGTGATGGCAGCCATAGAAAATAATGTAATTTAGTTTCAGGATTTCTTTCCCAACAGACTCTGCAGAATCTACAATGCTTAAGTCATAAAATGCATCTGCATTTTTCTCTTGTACACCTACATTTGAATGAGCATATATATGGCTGCATGTACATGGATGGGGGCACATTTATTCCTGTAGTGCCTTCCACATACTGACATCCTGTCTTCGAAGCCTGAACATTTCTAAGTGGAAGACTTAAATTTGCATGATTGCCTCCCATCCGCACATACATGATGTGATCATGTGACATGCCCTCCTAAGGATTCTTTCTGTCTCTGGAATTTCTGCAACTTTTAGGAACTATTTCAGCTTTAAGATTTCCTGGGAATAATATGATTTGTCAGTCTGAAGACATAAATATGAGCAATTTCTTCATGAACATATCTCTCCGGACAAGGGAAACAAAAGCAAAAATGAACAAGTGGAACTATATCAAACTAAAAAGCTTCTGTACAGCAAAGGACACCATCAGCAGAAGAAAAAGAAATCCTACGGTATGGGAGAATATATTCATAAATGACATATCTGATAAGGGGTTGACATCCAAATTATATAAAGAGCTCACGCACCTCAACAAACAAAAAGCAAATAAGCCAATTAAAAATGGGCAGAGGAACTGAACAGACACTTCTCCAAGGGTCTTTCTGGGAAGTTTTCCCAACCTAATCTTTAAATATTTATGTATGCCACAAAATTCTCAGTCATAATGCACGGTCACACGATGGTAGTACAGCACGGAGAATATAGACAATGAATCTGTAACATCTTCCTACATTGACAGATAGTAACTGCAGTAGTGGGGGTGAGGATTTAATAATATGGGTAATTATTGAAAAACTATACTGTATAATTGAAACCAATAGAATATTTTAAATCAACTATACTTCAATAAATAAAAAGAACTGGTGCCCCACTAAATAGAAGCTCTGACCCAAATTTGGGAAAGTGTTACCAGAACTGAGAAAGAAAACTAAAAAAGAAAAAACTTTATGTATGCCACTACTGAATTCATTTGGACACACCAATGTGCATATGTAGGATAAGAACCAACGGTTTTACTCCAAAAGTAACAGAAAAGGAAATAGCGGGTTTTAAATACCTATGTGAAAGTGATCAACCTTTCTCTTAATGAAATGATAATTAAAACAATAAAAACAAATTTTCATCATTTATTTCTGTAAAATTTTGCAAGTTTAATTATAATATCAAGTCAGCAAGAGTGTTGACGAGATGAGCGTACAGGGATTTTCACGTAGACTTGGAAGGAAACTCAGTGGATAAAACCTTTAAAGAAAATTTTAAAAAACACGGTAGCTTAGCTTCATATACCCTCAACCCAGCAGTTATAATGCTAGGATTGAGTATATGGAAAATTGCATGGGCATAACAGCATATGTACAAAGACATTATAATATTATTCCAAATAAAACAAAAACATTGACACTAAAAGTTGGAAATGACTTTATTATCCATCAATATATGCCCAAGTAAGTGAGAGTATACAGGACCCTGAGATATAATTAAAGTTCAACAGAAAGGGATAGATTCACATCAATTGACATGGAAGATCTCAAAGACATCTTTTTCCATAAAAACATGGGGTAGCACAAGAACAGACCCATAGACCAATGGAACAGAGTAGAGATCCCAGATATAAACGCAACCATATATGGTCAATTAATAAATGATAAAGGAGCCATGGATATACCATGGGGAAATGACAGCCCCTTCAACAGCTGGTGTTGGCAAAACTGGACAGATACATGTGAGAGAATGAAACTGGATTATTGTCTAACCCCATACACAAAAGTAAACTCAAAATGGACCAAAGACCTGAATGTAAGTCATGAAACTATAAAACTCTTAGAAATAAAATAAGCAAAATTTTCTTGGACATAAATATGACCAACTTCTTCGTGAACATATCTCCCTGAGCAAGGGAAACAAAAGCGAAAATGAACAAGTGGGACTGTATCAAACAAAAAACTTCTGTACAGCAAAAGACACCATCAGTAGAACAAAAAGACATCCTACTGTATGAAAGAATATATTCATAAATGACATATCCCATAAGAGGTTGACATCCAAATTATATGAATAGCTCATGCACCTCAACAAACAAAAAGCAAATAAGCCAATTAAAAATGAGCAGAGGAGCTGAACAGACACTTCTCCAAAGGAGAAATTCAGATGGCCAACAGGCACATGAAAAGATGCTCCACATCGCTAATCACCAGAGAAATGCAAATTAAAACCACAATGAGATATCACCTCACAGCAGTGAAGATGGCCACCATCCAAAAGACACACAACACGTGTTGGCGAGGATGTGGAGAAAGGGGAACCCTCCTACTCTGCTGGTGGGAATGTAAGCTAGTTCAAACAATTGGAAACTGCTGGTGGAAAGCAGTATGGAAGTTCCTCAAAAAACTCAAAATACAAATACCATTTGACCCAGGAATCCCACTCCTAGGAATTTACCCTAAGAATGCAGCAGCCCAGTTTGAAAAAGACAGATGCACCCCTATGTTTATCACAGCACTATTTACAATAGCCAAGACATGGATGGAAGCAACCTAAGTGTCCATCAGTAGATGAATGGATAAAGATGAGGTGGTACATATACACAATGGAATATTATTCAGCCATAAGAAGAAAACAAATCCTACCATTTGCAACAACATGGATGGAGCTAGAGGGTATTATGCTCAGTGAAATAAGCCATGCAGAGAAAGAGAAGTATCAGATGATTTTACTCATCTGTGGAGTATAAGAACAAAGCAAAAACTGAAGGAACAAAACAGCAGCAGACTCACAGAACCCAGGAATGGACTAACAGTTACAAAAGGCAAAGGGTCTGGGAAGGGTGGGTGGGAATGGAGGGAAAGGGGTTTGAAGGGCATTATGATTAGCACACATAATGTTGGGGGGGCACAGGGAAGGCAGTATAACACAGAGAAGACAATTAGTGATTCTATAGCATCTCACTATGCTGATGGACAGTGACTGTAATGGGGTATGTGGTGGGGACTTGATAATAGGGGGAGTCAAGTAACCATAATATTTCTCATGTAACTGTACATTAATAATAGCAAAAAATGTAGCCATAGGCAATAAATAATGATTGTAAAAAAACAAGCATGGGGTAATCAGATGATAGGTATAATCCAATTTTATTCATATAAAGTTAAAAACTATTTCAAAATGCTGCCTTTTCATATTTCAAAAGTGTTTCTCAACATTCATAGATTGCAAACCAAAGCCGTTGAATGACTGTTTTATGATGGGCACTATGCTATTTATTTGCTTACTCTTCTGATAAGAGACATGATTCCATATGGTGTGTTTGTGTGTTTCTGTTTATATATGATGTATATATCATGGAGTGCCCAGGTTGTCTGAAAACATTATCTTCAAGAATATTTCTGTACTTATGTTATAGGAATCAGTAGAATAATTATCAAAAGAAAAATGCAAGTTTGTATGTATGAAATCACATGCTCAGTTTTAAAGCATTACCATTTATCAGACTTTTGGAGAATCTTGATAAAGCATCTGGATGCAAAGCTTTAAAACTATTTTTCAGTGAACATGTTGAGCTCATGCAATTTCCTTCTCATTTACTTTAAATCCATCATCCTTTATTTCATTTTGTGTCAAACTATCAATTATGTTTAGATGTTATACAGCCTTGTGACATTTATGAAGTGTGTAAGTGACTAAGTGTATAAAATTGAAATGGCAGGAACTTTGCATTGTAGACACATCTGCATTTAATAATCCTATGTTTGTTTTCTTCTTGCATAATCCTAGAAACGCCATTTACATGTTCTAAATCAATTTCTGATTTGCAAAGAGCAGGGTATGTGTTAGGGGCTGAGTTATGTTCTCCCCAAACCCAGAATTCATATTTTGAAGCCCTGAACCCCAGGACCTCAGCACATGACTGTATTTGGTGATGGGGTCTTTAAACAGGTATTTAAAGTAAAAAGGTCAGTAGGGTAGGCCCTGATGCCAAAGGACTGGTTCCTTATAAGAGGGGATCAGGACACAGATCCAGAAAGAGGGATGACCTCTTGAGGACACAGGAGAAGACAATGTCCACATGCCCAGGAGGGACGCTTAGGAGGACCAGCCCCATCCACACCTGGATCTTGGGGTCCAGCCTTTTAGTGTGATTTTCAGCCTTCAAGTGTGAAGAGTACCTAGCATTATTGAACATACATGCTCTTATTAGTAATAATAAACAAGTTTCTGATACATGGAAAACACTTCCTTCATTAGTTTCCTTTATTTCTAACCATTGATCTCTGAGAACTAAAATTACTAGATCTTGATTTAACTCACAAACTATCTTCATACAACAGTTGTGGTCATCATTAGAAATCTACAGTTTTTGCACTTGCTCTTTCACACATTACAGAACCATGCTAAGTGTCCTTTCTCTCCATAGATACCACTACACATTTATATGCTTTTGATATGTCAAGTTCATAACTTGTGTTTAATTTTCTTCTTTGTGGCCTTTCCCAAGAGATAGAAAGGGTCCTCCTCAAAAAAAAACAAAGAAATACACACATAAAAATCAGAGCTCAAACAAATGTTATTTCATCTCCTCTATTTTATTTATTCCATGTAAGTATTTTCAATGATCAATGTTCACCAGCTTTCTCTAACTGACATGTTTGAAGAAGATATATAGCTGACCCTATACTATTTCTTTTATTTTTACACTTCATCTACTTGATTCACCTATAATCATGGAGTAACTTGAAATCCTGTGACATTGAAATATTTAATATGATTTCTGTTATTATGAGCGAGTATAAGTAGGAAGAAATACTTGGTTAGTGCTGAGAGATTTTTATGTCTATCCAATCAATGTCCATTTAAAAAAAATGGAACTATGTTGACATAATATTAGTTTCAGGTGTCCAACACAGTGATTTGGTAATTATGTATATTACAAAATGCTCGCCATAAAGGTGTAGTTGCATCTGTAACTGTCCATAGATAATACAATACTATTGACTATATTCCCCATGCTGTATTTTTCATCCCTATGACTTATTTATTTTATAATTGGAATTTTGTCCCTCTCGATTATTTTTGTTTCAATTAATTTGCTTATCCCCATAATTTTCTACCCTCTGGAAATCATCATTTCTCTGTATACATGAGTCTGCTTCTGTTTGTTTGTTCATTTGTTGTTACATTCCACATAGGACTGAAATCATATGGTATTTGTCTTTCTCTGAGTTTTTCATTTAGTATGATACCCTCTAGGTCTGCCCACATTATTGCAAATGCCAGGATTTCATTCTTTTTTATGGCCAAGTAATATTCCATTGTATATATGTACCATTTTGCCTTTATCCATTCATCTATAGATAGATACCTCTCATTCAGTAGGTCACCTATTTTGTTGCTGGTTTTAAAGAGAATCTTAAAAACTTTAGTCAAAGTTTTGTTAAATGAATGTTTAAGGAAAACAGTAAAGTGTTCCAACCCCAACATGAAGAGAACTGAGGTTTGAAGTCCAGTTTAAAGCCAGCATGTGTCATGCTAATAAACTAAAAATCTTGGGTAAATCAGTATAGTACTACTTCTTAATGCAAAGTTTTTACAAAAAAATGAATCCTATGGAGATATTACAAAAACATATCAGATCTCACCCATTAGAATTTAATGATTTTTAACTATTACTACCAGAAAACCCAATTCATTTTGTTACACTTTTCTCAACTAATCTAAATGTCCTTTCTCATACTGGGTTGGCTAAAATCTTCAGGGCTACTAAGGAACCAAGCCTCCCACTTGCCCTCCTCAGCCTTCATGGTGAGTGGTAATGAAATCTGCTTCTGGGATTGCCTGACTGAGACTTACTCCCCCCTTGAGTCTTGCTCCCAAAATTGTGATGATGTGTCAACACCCAGCTGGGGATGCCCATTTCAGACAGGACTGCCTTTTCCTACTGCTTCCTGCTACGGTTCATGTAATCCCTAAGGAAGGTTTCCAGATGTTAATATCCACCGTGTGACTGCCTGCAGGACAGTGCTGGAATGTTACTGGAATCATAGTTGCCCTAGGCTTCTGAGACAGCCGTTGACCGAGGCACGTTTTCTTTCTCAAACCCATGATCATTGTTTTCAGTGCTCATCTCTATTCATGAATGGGATGATAAAAAGTGGTGAGACATTATGCTGCTGCCTAATGATGGGAGCAGCAGAAAAAGTGGGTTCCTTACATGCCCAAATGAAACTCCCGCTCATAATACTGGCAGAAAAGCCAGCTTTTCAAGTTTTGCTCAGCAATAGCTGAGAAGAAAAGGGAAAGTGGAATGCAATAAAATGCCAAGGATTTCCCTCTTGAATGTTTCTTTGCTAAACAGGCAGTAGGAGAGTGTGGTTAGTTATTTGAAATGAACATACTGTACTGTTTCATGAAGCTGTCATAATTCATAGAAAATTGTAAATCAATGTACACGATAGGAGGCCAGTTTTCTGTTTGATACTATGTGCATTATTTTTCTCTAGTATTTGAAGACTATCACCTACATGCTTATCTAAATCATGATTTTTTCCATGTGTCTTTTATATTAATGTTTAATTTACATAAAGCACACAAATCTTAAGCACACAGCTCAAATGTTCACGTGTGTTTGCATAGCATACCCACTACCCCAATTAAGATATAAAATAACCCA